>CM036940.2:74946358-75083711 GCA_020352615.2 Yoshiicerus persimilis
ATGGCAGCCGTTTTCCAAGTTATTAATTTTTGATAGAACTGATCCATTTGTTGTAAGTAAGTAAGATGTGCTGAAAAGTAAAAAGACAACTGTTTTTTTCAACATTTTTGTTGTACACAACTAATAACACTTGTAATCTGTTTTTTGAAATCCGGCCTAAAATATTACATATATTTGGTTGAGTAGCATTAATTTTATTATTATACAATATGTTCGTGATCAATTGTTGTTTTACATCTACTAAACACTGAAACTGTTTTACAGCAAAATCTTTGTACCACACTCAGTTCTACTCCTATTTATCATAGATTTTAATTTGAAATATAATTAAGGTTAGATATTAGGTTAAGTTGTCAGAGCTATTCGTTAGGAGTGATAACATTTAGAGCTAAGAGTGATAAAAATCATAAAATCCGGATAAAGAGTTTTACTTGTTTGCTATGAAAACACCTAGTATCTGAGTAATGTGTCTCCTCCTGCCAAATGAGTCTAATGGTAACTTCTTTAAACATACCATTTAGCTATTTTGCGGCGCAATTGAAATCCAGAAGTCAAGAAAGGCTAATTAAACTATAAGTGTTTACCACTTCGATACTTTATGTTTTTAGTTTTTAGTTTTGTTTTGTATGCGTGTCTAAATGGGTCATAGGCATCATCACGAAAAAACAAGTTATGAAAGTGAGCTTTAATATATTTATGTAATTTTAGGTATGATTGTCTTTTTATGGAATATTTTCTCCTGCAGGAAATCCATGTATACATTGATGTTCAATGGAAAATCCTGAAATAAGATTAATATTGGTAACAATTATGCTAAGAGGCATTTTTCATAACAAACACGCATATTCTACACCTTTAATGTTTAGTGCACACAATTTGAAACTACAAATCTGACAATAAATTAATTCCCTTAAGGAACATTAGTAACGGAAAGTTTGTATTAAAACATACTACTTCCGGGAAGCCTGTTATTTCTTGTGTGCAGTGAACATTGCGTGATGTTAGAATAAAAGTTAAATACTTACACTTTGCAAATGAAAATAATTATATATTTATTGACTTTATTGTATTCACTTATTCATTTGTTGATGATATATTTCCCTACGACTGCTTCCTACAAGTCCCACAAAATATATTTGCATTACATTTCATGTACATAGTGCTAGTAGAACACAAGCCGATATGAAATATCTATATAGAATAGCGTGTACAAGTCGCAAATATTTTGCACCCAGACGCCATTTTCATGATTTTTAATAGTAAAATTGATTACTATCTAAAAGTTTTGTTCGGCTAACTTTAAGTAACACAAACAATTAGGGTATTCGACAACTCATTTTTGATAAACTAACTGGGATACTACTTTTTGTAGTTCAGTAAGTAGTATGTCTTCTGCCATTCTGCCGACTGCGCGATGATGGTAGATACAGTTCCAATACCGCAAGCGTATCTCAATTCCCTAAGCAAAATTAGTACTAACCTCAGAAGTCAGAAAAGCACGAGCCATTTGTCCTGTATTTCCTTTTGAGTTATACTTGCGTAGTTGCGTTAAGGAAGGTTGGTAAACTGGCGTACACATTGGTTAGGAAGGTATTAAAAAAAATGTTACGTATTTTTTGGTGAACTATGTGCTAGTTTAAAGGTCTTCCAGTATTTCTGTCTTATCCGGACACTATTCTTTGAAACGAACAATGATAAAATTGTCTTTGTATTTCGAAAATATGACAAATGGTCTTATCAAAATCGGTTGATATTATTTATTTGGTGAAATGTCAAGTTGAACAACGTAAGAACTAACAATTTTCCCAATTTATGAGTTTTAGAAATTTTTGTTTGTTTTTAAATCTACTTAAAATCCTTTCTACCAAAAAATAGACATGGAAAATTAAACAACAGTCAAATAGGAATCTATTGTCTTATGTATTATTATTACTGTCATTAAAATATGTATTATTATAGGTACACCACAATCACAATAAACCGTTTGTAAACGATAAGTGGACGAAATTTTAAAATATTTATTATGATCATGATGGTGATCATGATGATGATGTTGATGATGATCTTGATGATGATCTTGATGATGATCTTGATGATGATCATGATGATGATCTTGATGATGATCATGATGATGATCTTGATGATGATCATGATGATGATCTTGATGATGATCATGATGATGATCTTGATGATGATCATAGACATAAAGAAATACAGAGAGAGACAAATACACACGCACACAGGCAGACAGACAGACAGACAAAAGAAACCATAATGTAGACTACACTGCCATTCACACATGTAACTGTAGGCTTTATGTTTGCAAGTATATTTCCCGAACCAATGGACCGATTGACTTCATCTTCAAACTCATACTTCCCCAGGACCCCAAGAACACACACAAAAATTTTTATCAGGTTATCTCAATGGGTTCAGCAGTTATGGACACCACAGACAGACAGACAGACAGACAGACAGAAAAAATAAAGGCATAAAGCGTACTTCGTCAACTTAATAAAATGCAAGTAAGCTGCCTGTAATCACCTATTGATATATTTATTTTTATAGATTAAGAGCGAGTAACTAACACTATAAATCTTTATAGATGTACTCATAGTTAGTTAATGTCAAGTGATCAGCTTTATAGCAGAAACAAACCAACGTAATAATACGGTAGTGTAGAGTATACTAGGTATAGTATAGTATAGGTAGATGAGACTTAGTAGGTAGGTAGGTGGGTAAATATATCATATTATGCAATAAACAATTGTTTTGCAGTATAATCATTTTAGATTATTTAAACACAATAAGAAGTGTGGCAATGTGTGAAAGAAATTCTCCATAAATTATGAAAATTCGGTCATGCTTAACATTCTTAATGGGAGCCATTCTGACACCAAATGGTTTCAGAGACATGTAAACCTTTTGACTGACTAATGTGGGACTATCTGTGGTTATGGAAAGAAGAATGGTTCTCAATGAAGTAGAAGAAAATTTCCACACTAAAGCACAGCAGATTAAGTACAATGTCATAACCAAAAATGCTACAATGCTTGCAATTGTGAGCATTGCAAATTCCATAAAGTCTAGACGGTCGTAGTATCTGATTGAACAAAAGGAGCACAGTATGGTTGCGAAATATAAAGCAATGGTAAGAAATGGGAATAACACCCGATGGAAGCTCTCACAGAATAAAATATTGAGTAGCCGGGCTTGGTTATACGCAGCAATTTGGTGGTGAACATCATATTTTCGGTATCTGGAATACATAATTTTATTAATAAACATGTAGTATTAATAAACAAGGATTTCGTCAATGCTACAATCAGTTACCTTATTTGGTGCATCCAATGGAATATCCTGAGCATGACAATAATGAGGTATAGGTATAATAGACTACCCCAATATAAAGAACAGTTGGATACAAGGATTTGTGAGACTCGTACTCCAAGTTGGAGTGTCCAATGCAATGGGAAACTATCGAACAGGTAGTTTTCATGGAAAACAACTGTTAAATATGCTACTGCTGGTGCAGCACAAAGATAACTCATTGGAACGAAAAACCTAGTCATCAAAACCTCCAATTTCATGTATACGGACTCATTGGTAGTCCCATCATCAGAATCTTAAAATTGAAAACAAATATAGATTCAGAATAAAGTGATTGACACCTTTTTACAGTCAAATTCATTTTTACAGTAATAATAGAACAATTTCAATACAAAAAATATTTTTTGACTTGCCGTTTTTGAAGAGGGTGTTACTGTACAAGTAATTCAAAAGCATCTGGACATCTTTTCCTTTAGTTGAACCGCTAAGAATGAAGAATCCACAGAGCATATGACTAATGAAAATCACAAAGCCAATCGTCAGGGAAGAGATGTCAAATGCATTTGCATCATTGTGTTCAATGGATTTTAGAAGTAGGTATGCTACCTGAATAGCAAATACCATGTTCAAGATGCCAAAAATATTAAACGATAGTGTGATTTTTACATCACAAATTTTTCATTTCTAGGATCCCATGAAAACGGAGAGCTGCACAAAAAAGACGCAATGTTGACGTACATTCCAAGCCATTGAAAATGACTGAATTTTAAGTTGGAAATTATGTTGTGTACACGGTGTTGGAATAATAGTGAATCGTAATGAATTGTTGAAAATATTCTCCATAGAGACGCAAACATTTTTGGTTTACAAAAATTATATATATAAAGGCAGGAAAATTACAAACGACTTGCAACTTATTGCGAATAAATGACCAGCCACCACTTAGAATATTTTCTTATATATACAAATTTGCGCATGCGATTGATTGTGAAATATTAATCTGCATGAATACGCAATATATTAATAATTTTATTAGGGGGAAAACTAGTAAAAAATAAAACTTAGCATTATTATTAAAGGATTTGTCTAGACACTAGCGATACCAAGTATCAGTCAGATATTCTCAGCTTAAGGTACATTCGAAAGTGTAATGACATCCGAGTTTCTTGGTTTGTGATTTTCTAGAAATTGTTTTACTATAAATTTCTCGATAATAAGCCGGTTGGACTATTCTCTTTTTTGTTTTACCACAGCAGGGGAGAAGAAATTACGAAATTTAACAAACAAATCAAAAATAAAAGGTTCCAGAGTATTTTGAAAGTAAACACATTTTTCAAAAACACTCGAGAACAGAGAAAATTTGACCTTGACCATGAAATTGCCTTCTTTGAAACTTTCTATGAACCACTGTCATAAATGTTTTAGTTTATTTCCGTCACACCAAACATGAAGAAGCAGAGAGAACAATAACTCAAGAATCGCAACCCCTTGAATTATTTCGGTAATGCGTCATAAAATTTAGATTGCCATTCTAAGATTGGTTCTTTGGGATGTTGCGAGAATTAATTCATAAAAGTTGCATGAAAAGTACTAAAGCTGACAGAATCGTTCTGCTACTACTTAATTCAAACTATATGGCTTCTACCGATTCCAGATTACATGCTGCATTGCTAAATACACTAAGGAAACTAAGGATCGACCAGAAGTAGACATCGCCTTTTACATAGGAAAGACAATCTGCATTGGACAGACACGGCATAACACACATTATTATGTGAGTATCTGGGGTTACCATATTTGTAATCCGAAGAATTGAAATAATGATCATTTTAAAATTTCTTTGTTGATACTTACATAATATTGTGTGTCTTTCCTGTGTAAATTATGTCTGCCTTATGTAAAAGGCTAAGTCTACTTCTGGTTGATCCTTATGGTATACATGCATGATACATTTGATTTATTTACCAAAATAGTACATATACCTGGTATACGTGATGCATTCACTTCGGATAGTCTTAAAGTTTTAAATATTAACGACGTTTGACTGAAAAAACTTTACAGTCAGTTTTCGGAAATATTTATTTCCTAAAAACCGTCCACATGTTTATAAATAATTTACTAGAATGAATTATTTATGAATCGTAAGTAGTTTCATGGTATTATGATTCATTTTGTATGCCAGTTCTAACAAATAATTATGTACTATGCTTCTATTGAATTGAAATAAATATTACATGACGGATCAATTGAAATATATAATTAAGTCCCGCCAATGCGTTTGCTTGAGATAAACTCGATTTATTATTAGTTACTAAAATGTTAGTTTTATAGTAAGGGATTAATAGAAATGTGACCGCTTTTTAATTTCTAATTGAAATGGACAGCAATTATGTCAAGTAATATGTGCAATCTATCTACCAAGCTTCGTGACAAATTGAGAAAGAAAACAGTCTATAATAATTTTATCGCAAAATTTGAAATAGAAATTGTAAAAAACATACCGCTAAAATTTGCCTCCGTATTTCAGTATTCATCAATGAGTTATTAATGAAAAATATGAATTGTGGATTTTGCAATGGCAGATAAGTGTTATTCTGCTTGCAAGGGTGGTGGATGGGTGGTGGAAGGGTGGTGCTAATCAATATTTCGACTTTCGTGATTCAATCTGTGATTCAAGCCTGTGTGTCAAGTCGACTAAAGAAAAAAAGATGTCAAATATTGATCAATGCAATTTAATGCTGACTCAATTAGACTTGTGTTCCCGTGAAACCCTTTTTCACAAATATTTGTAAAACAGTGCATCCACGCTTCCAATTTTCGCTATGTACTGTGAGATCAATAATAAGATATTTACTACGTCAATACAATTTAGTATTTTAATTACAAGAAAAGTACACGAATTAGGTAAAACATTAATGATTTCCTAGGTTTATGCTAACAGTAAGGGTATGTGGTAAATTATGGTAAAATTGTGAAAAAACTTGTAGTTTTATAATATAATACTTTTTAGTCTTAGTGTGGACAATGTATATTTTTAAGACCTCTGTAAATACTTTTACAAATGTGCTTTACAATGCGAAATAAATGTAACCACAATTGCCTAATAAACATTTTTAGGTATTTTCTTATTTCAAAACCAAAAGCCAAAATTTGAAGAAAAACAGAAGCAATGTATATTAAAAATATAGTGGCAATATTTGAATTATGCAAGCTTAAGCCCCTCGGTCTCCAACGTTTTCCACATCCTTTGCAAAACAGAAAGTCATTGGTAGCATTGAAAGTTTGCCACTTTTGATATATTCCTGATTGATCGAGGCTCCGTATTCCAGGATAGAGACTAAGTGTCACCAGTTTAAAACTTTGTCCGTACACTGCAATACCCACACCATGGGGCATAAAAATATTTTCTGATTTACCTACATAAAACTTGGATTTATCAGTTGGAGAAAATGCAGTTTCCCCTACTAAATATTTTGATATTTCATTTTGTCGTATAATAAAAGCAGAATTTTTGCATTTAGCCAACTGCAGAATTGCATCATTTGGAGGCATGAAAATGAAATTTTTTATCATGTTTTTATATTTAGCAATGTTTTCCTTCTTCAGAAAGCTTGCTCTTTGAGAGATTTCATCCGACATGTCATTGTAAGCGGGAAAAATACTTTTTACAATCAGAATCTTGCATGCACACTGTATAAAAAGTGGCTTTCGTAGTAAGCATAGTTAGATAAAATTTTTTCACTAAAAGCAAAGCTTCTGTTTTGTTTATGTTTTTAGACGATGTGTCAAAGAAATATTCACCTTGGAAACTATCGGGGGCAAGAGAGAAACACATTGATGAGATATTTAATTTTCCAAAATCTTCAATAGATTCCAGCTTTCTTATTTCTCTTTCTCTCGTTAAATCGACAATGGCAATTCCTTTGTACGCATTAGTGAGTACAACTCCCATCAGAAGAAAACAAGGCAAAATACATTTCAGCCATTTTAAGTTTTCACAATGTTTTGGCAATGAATAACTGATTTCCAATAAATACGCAAAATAAAAAAGTAGAAATGAAAAACTCTTGAGTTTTCTACAGTGCTGCACTAAATGACAAAAGCCACTCAGGGTGACAACTGAAGCAGCAATGCACAACCAAGGTGCCAAGTTGTATGGTTTCAAGTATCCCCGAAATGATAGATTTTCTATGTCCAGAGTAGAACACGAAATGAAATTGAAACCATCGGTGCCGGTAACAAAATAAAATGATTGGAATTCCCTTTTTTTGTCAAGCATTCCTTCGTTGTAATATATTCCAATTATATTACTATCACGGTAGTTCTCTAATGCTACCAAAGTAGTGTTCGAAATGGGCTTTAGTAAGTCATTAGATACAGCGAGCGTGTAATGCATTTCAATTGGTATTTTTGAAAAACTAATGAAATACTGTTTCTCCGCCTTTAGCTTATCAAAGACGTCTATACCGTATACCTCCTCATTGCTATTACGAATGTTAAATGTTAGAAAGCATTTGGATTGTATAGGTACATACTTCAAGTAAAGCTTATACGCTATCTCCCTATAATCTCCAAATGATGGTAATGTAATCACAGCAAATTGAAATTCAATATATGCAGAATCTTCTGTGTCTATTGGCAAAGCAAACAGTAGAAAGCTAACAAAGTTAGAACCTTTGCTTACATGCATGAAGACAAATTTGTCGCCCTCAGTAATGACATATTCTTTTTCGTGAAAGTCAATTTCATGCGCCATGTTTTGATAGTAGCGTTTAAATTTATATACGCCTGCAACATTTCGGATTGGGATATGAATTGTACTGTAGCGATCAAAACTGTAATTTGCTGTTGGTCTGAAATCCATTCGTATTAAGTTGTTAATTATATAATTTGTGAAATACATTTCGACAAGGTCATTTATGTTTAAACCGATTAGAATGTGCGATAGACAGTTGAAACGAGAATTCACACTTGGAGAGGATATTTTTCTGTTTAAGATAATATTTCGCAAGTAACATTTTGGTCTATTAAAAAGGTTCAAAGGACGAGTGAACAATATCCTTATATTTCGTTCACTACAGCCCAAAAACTGGTGAAAATGAGTTTTCAGAACGCCAATCCTCGTAAGACTGTAGGGATTGTCCAGTTTAGATAACTCTTCGTTAACATTCATATAGGATTGAGATAACTCCTTTCCCCCAAATATAAAGTTTAAATGGCAGCCTTTTTCCAAGTTAATAATTCTTGACAGAACTTATCCATTTGTTAAGTAAGATGTGCCAAAAAGTAAAAAAACAGCAATACTTTTCCACATTTTCAATTGTACGCAAGTATTAGCACTTGTAATACTTTTTATATTTTGCCAAAAATATTAGATGTATTGTGCTTTGAGTTGAATTAATTTTATTATTATGCAATATGCTAATGATCAATTGTTTGTTAAAAGCAACTAAATACTGAAACTGTTTTACTGCAAAATCTTTAAAGCACACTCAGTTCTATTTATATTTATCAGTGATCTTGATTTAAAATATATAATTAAGGTTAGATACTAGGCTAAGTTGCCAGAGCTATTTATTTACAGTTATGACCCTTTGATAAAAATCACAAAATCCAGATGAGTAATTTCACTTGTCTGCTACAAAAACTCCCATTTGTTTAGTAATTGTCTTTTCCTGCCGATTATTGTGCTGATGGTAACTTCAAGCATACCATCAGCGGCCCAATTGCAACCCGGAAGTCAAGAAAGGCTAATCAAAATAAGTGTTTAGCATTTCGGTAATTTGGGTTTTTTGTTTGTAGTTTTGTTTTGTATGCGTGTCTAAATGGGTTACAGGTATCATCCCGAAAAAACGAGTTATGAAAGCGAGGTTAATTAATATATTTATTTAACCTTAGGCATGATATTTGCAGGTGTTGTTCTTTTAGTGAATAATTTCTCCCGGAGGAACTACGTGTACATTTTGATGTTCACTGGAAAATCTTGAAAATCAATTATTATTGGTAACAATTATGCTAAAGAGACGTTTTCATAGAAACCACACATCATTATACACTTTTAATGTTTAATGCATTCGTTTTGAAACTACAATTCTAACTAATTAGTTATCTTAAGGAAGTTTAGTAACGCAAAATTTGTATTAAAAAATACCACCTCCTGGAAGTCTGTCAATTCTTGTGTGCAGTGAACATTGCGTGAGGAATGTTAGCCCGTTAGCATGCTTACATTTTGCAAATGAAAATATTTATACATTGCATTTACTTATTCATTACTTGATGATACGGTTTCCTACGACTGCTTCTCACAAGTCCGACAATATATATTTATATTTCAGGTACATAGAGCTAATGTGACTTCAAACACAGAGTAGCATAGAAAATGACAGGACAACAAATACTCCTAGCCTTTAATCTAATCGCTGTAAAGCTATATTTTATTTCTTTGCTCAGCTTTAGTCAACATTAACGTTAAGTCAGTTTTCTACTGCTATTATAGTTAATTATTTATTTGTTTAATGCTTATTTGCTTTGTTTTACCTCTATTCGGTCGCTAACATTTCACATTTCTCGACGGCTTTGGTTTCAATAGTCCTTCTATGTTTTCCTTTCCTGTGCCTAACATAGAATTGTTATTAATGTTGCGCAAAGAATCAGAGGTACCACAATCATAAAGAGAAGCAGTACTTTTCATTTGATATGTTCGTCGTATCAAATTCTCCATGCAGTTGCTGAAGCCCAGTTTTTTCTGATTTTTTTGTTTGGCAGTATTATAAGCATTTAATAGCTTGAAACATTAATGGGCTGTTGTCGGCGTAATTCTATACAAAATTATTCTTTATTGCAAACTATGCTCCCGTTCCTGCCAACTTATTCCTAAATTTTTATTTATTGGAATTTATAGGATATCGCTGTTGGATTTATGACTGATAGAACGCAAGCCGATATGAAATCTCTAATAGTATATAAAATGTACCAGTCGCAAATATTTTACAATCAAACCGTCATGTTCATAATTTTTTAATAATAAAATTGATTACTATCTAAAAGTTTTGTTCGGCAAACTTTAAGTAATACAAATAAGTAGTGTAACTCATTTTTGATAAACTCACTGGGCTACCACTTTTTGTAGTTCAGTAAAAAGTATGTCTGCTGCCGACTGCTCGATGATGGTAGATACAGTTCCAATACCGCAAGCGTATCTCAATTCCCCAAGTAAAATTAGAACTAACCTCAGAAAAACACGAAACGTTTGTCCTGTATTTCCTGTCGCGTTATACTTGTGTAGTTGCGTTACGGATGGTTGGTAAACTGGCATATATATTGGTTAAGAAGGTATTGAAAAAAATAAAAAGAGATAAACCTTATTTTTACCTCTCAAAAGACCCGTTTATAGAACCGAGTTGTTTGTGTGTATGGATGTCTGCGCGTATGCGGATGACACACTTACGGATTCGGACATTCCCAACTCTGCTCTGAGAACAAGTGCACAATTTAAGTAAAATATCATTGAGAAATGTACTTTTAGTTTGAAAAATGCTTCAAAAGCTTTGAAAAACTTTTGTTGAAGTTTCACTTCTGGAAAGCAGTTAAATAATATATATTATTCTTATTGCGCTTTTACTGAAGTACAAATGCAGCTTGCAATTTTATTATGATTATGATACGTAAGTATGTAAGTAAAAGCTGATATCCAAATGCCCTTGTAGTATTACTATGCTTCAAAATAATGCTTCCGTTTAACTCCTTTAATGCGGCTGTGGTAACTAGTATTATCATCACAAGGGCAATAAAAGTAAAATTTTAATGGTGTACGTTTCATATTTGAATATATTTGAAAATATTAATTGGTAATAACCCTTTGTGCAGTGTTCTTAGCTTGTGAGCTTAAGGTAACAGCTTGTGGTTAATATTACGTATTAAGCAAAGTTGTTTTCGACAAACTTGAAAAGCTGGATTACAGTAAAAGAAACATGCTATTTAAGCTAAAATAATTGTCGGTGGTTAAGTAAAGGAAAATGGTATTTAAAATAGAGGAAAGATCGTCAGATTGTTAGGAAACCTTACTTTGCATGAAATGTATACGGTATAAGCCTCGGATACCTCAACCTTTTGACCGATAAAAAGGTTATGTTGAATGACTGATTTTTTGACATTTGGTGGTCAGTTCTTAAAAATCGGGGTCGCATACGGTAACACAAAAGTGCTGAACTCCTTTGTAATTTCCTGCAGAATTGGTATAAATAAAAGGCCAATAAGAAATTATCTCCAAATCAAATAAGGCAACCGGTAGCTGAATGTAAATTCATACTCCTGTATTGCCAAATTTTTTACCCCATATAAACGAGGTAAGTCCCATTTTGGCATGTTGACATTTAGTCACTCCATACATTTATAAATTATTATTTTCTTAACTTAATCCAAAAGTTGTCACTAATCCACTTTTACAATTTTCGAATTTAAACTTGCCTTTCAACTTACAGGTCCCAGGGTAAACACCAAAAACTACCATGGAGAACTAATCCAAATACTAAAATTCATTAAAATATATTAAATTATTATACTAGACATATAAAAGTAATAAATGTCTTACCCAGTTCACGATCTCTTGACATTAATGCTAAAAAATTTATTTTCAGAGACATGGTGAAGCTAAATACGATTTTTGTCGTGGCACTTATATTTGCTGTCATGGCTACTATTGCAGGTAAAATTTTGCGGAATAATTTGCAGTTATGCCATTTGGACGTGATAATAATTATTCCAAATGTATTCGCATTTCAGGGGAAAATATTTTAATTTTTTCCGTCATTTCTAAAATGAATTGTCAATGAACGCCATTTCAGTTGAAAATATTTATGAAGTATTTTAAAACGTTAAATAATTAGTAAGCAAACAGCAATTATGGCAAGTAATATTTGCAATCTAGCTACCGACCTTCGTGATACATTGATATAAAAAGCATTTTATAATTTTATCCCCTTTGAAATGGAAATTCTTAAAAACATGCTTTTAAATTTGCTTTCTGTATTCACAAAAGAGTTTAATAAAAATTGTTAATTATGAATAGTGGATTTTGCAATGGCGGATAAGTGCGATTCTGCTTGCAAGGGTGGCACCAATGACAACGTGAAGTGCTGCAAATCGAAAGGATTCAAATCCGGCGGTTATTGCTATGGGAAAACATCATTTTGTTTTCAAAACCGCAATGATTGATACTTCACTATCATTTAATTATTGTTTATCACTCTTTTGCAAAACTAAGATATACCAAAAATAACATTATTGCTTTGAAAGTAGATTTGAATACAAGGAAATTGTATGTTAAGAGCCATTCATCCAAAATAAAATTAACCGTAACTTAGTGTAGCAAGCCTGAATTTCTTTTTTCCTTATCATGCTGATGTTTACCTTCAATCCAATTTCTTGTCGTATTTGGATATACTATAATATAAGTGTACAAAAATAAATGATTTGAACTTTTCTTCATTTGTTACTTTTCTTTAACTCTTTATCATAAAATGCATGTTGATCCATTTTTTGAAAATTTGTCAGTGTGTAAACAGTTAAATAACCAGCATTTAGTTCTTACAAAAGGATTTATACTATATTCTAATGGGATTATTTGTCTTCCGTAGGCTCAATTTTGGATTCTGTGTAGCCGAAATGCTCATTGGCTTAGACAGCAAGGGCGCAGACTTTTAACAATTTACTTTTGACTAAGTTCAACCCCATTGATAAAAATTGAAAGCTAGATTCATTTCTGCAAATCTTCGAATCGCTTTGCGGGCTAGATGTAAGTGAACGCTCATTGGGGCTAATCGGCTTGTTATACAATAATGTATTTTTACTTTGCTGGTGTAATGTTAATGGAATGTATTGAAAAGTTGAAGATTAAGCATTTGTGAAATTTTCAGCAAGACAGAAAGAATTCATTAGATAATTAAGGGAAGTAATTCTTTATTTAACGAAAAAAGAAAACTGTAGAATGTACCTATATAATATATTTTTAATCGCAATATTTTTAACTCATTTACGTTAACGAAATTATTTTTTATTTCGTCCTGCACGAACGTCTCCTTTTCCATACGTGTAATGCACACCGTCTTCGATCCTTTCTCCATCCCGTCCTAATGCGTGATAATGAGACGGTTGTCCTTGTTTATGTGGTGAATTGTGTTCAGGTTTATCTAAAAATCACAGAATATTGAGTGACCCGAAACAATTTGAAAAAATGATTTAATAACGAAATAATTAATTTACTTTTTCCACCACGTAAGTGTGCTTTATCTTGTGCTTCTTTCCTAGAACTGGATTTATCAAAATGCCGCATTGGTCGTCCACTTGGACCAAGTTTTGCTTCGTAAGTGGTTTTTGGCACTTAAATATAAAACATTTATTACTTCCAAATGTAAAACTTATGTCGATTTATATTTTAAATAAACAATATTTACCATTTGCGTCCCTCCTTTCTCGAATATTTTCCTTTTCCCAAATTCTTCTTGGCTTTCCACCTTTGGGTTTATTACCATCATCATTTCCACCCCCATTTCCAGCTCCACCCCCACCTCTGCCCCCATTTCCACCCCTACCTCCATAATTATTGCTGCTACTCTTGTAATTATCTCTGGGGATATTATGTTTTCGGTTATCTGTTTTATTCACCGGTGTTGTATTACTTTTTCGGACTCCATGCACTCGGTTATTTGTTGATGATAATTTTGGACAAATATTTTTAACTGAATAACTACTTGAAAAAATTGAGCTGGCCACCGGTTTTCTTTTAGTGCTTGGTAGTAATGCTACACCACCGTATACCCCTCTGGTGTTTCCTGACTTATTTAAGCAATTGACAAATGCCGCGGGTACCCAAACACATTCTCCGTTTGAACCGAAGAATTTCTCTTTAGCTTCATCATCGTCGTCGATTTCTATACCCATATTTTCAATTCCACCAATAATGTTTTGTAAGATGGTCCTTTCTTTTTCTCGCTTTGCTTTTTCTAAGATTTGTATCAGTTCTCTTTTATAATCGTTGTCGCCAGTTAGCCATCGCGGAATTAAACTCTTGACAGCATAAGTGTTTGCTCCAAAAGCGCTGGAAAATTGGCCAGCAATAGAATTGACTATTACCAAGTCTTGTTCTATTAGTTGACTGTTAATTTTTTCTTTAAGGTCACGTAATTGTCTCCATTCCAAATCTCTTTCTGACAGATTTTGACTCCGCAAACATCGTGAAAGAACGGAAGCTGCATTCTCTGATGTTTGGTTAGGATAAGAAATTTTCTCTCGAATTTCACGAAGCATTGAACTGATTTCTTCCGTGTACAATGGATTTTCACATTCTTTGGATCTATTTTTCGTACTCCGGAGTATGTTCTTAAGTATAGAGCATGTTAGAGATATTTTTGTGAGTTCTTTGATCCTCAGCAGTTCCGGATAGTAAAATCCGATTTCATCGTAGCGCTCCGTTAATTCCTTTGCAAAATGGGCCTCAACTGAATCATCTGTGTCGTTTTCAGTATCATCTACTAAATTGCCTTGTTCGTCTCTAGTTAACAAATGTTTCTTGACACAAGCTTTTAATTCTCCAAAGCGATACGTCATAATGTCATCTTTGTCTTCAGTTTCCATTGGAATCTCCCCCATTTCTATCCAAAATCTATGAGCAGAATCGTCATCAGTAGAAATACCATCTTTTCTCTCTGTCAAAGGAAGCATGATGTTTTTAAGGGACAAAGGTAAGCGCTGTAGAAGACCATCTTCAGTTTTCTTCATTCGAAAAGGAATTTCTGAATTTATTTCTACTCCCGTAGTGAATTGTTTTAACAGAACATCAGCTCTAATCAATGATTGCAAAAAACTTGTCTCACTCAAAGACTTGGGAGCATATTTTATTTCTTGAAAAGGATGATATTTTGCTTTCACATCTGGTGGGTCCAATGTGAAAATGGCATGGTCAATATTGTTTGCAAATATTTCTTCAATATCCTCATTACTAAACAAGTTTGGTTCATTTTTAGCAATTCCAAGTAGGATGACAAATTTTTTGAAATTTGATTTTGGAGTCATAAGTAAATTTACTTCTCCAGTTTTCATATTGATCCTAAATCCATCAAATGATACATAAGAAGTTTGTTCACCGTTTCTAATTAGTGAGAGGCGCTGCTTCCTATCATAACGAGACCATCCTTCTGGGCACTTTGGAAACATTGGAAATCGCATTATGTTTTCAACATCATTTAATGTCCAACCTTTTTGCAATAATAAGGATTCCATTGTAAGCAACCTGGCTCTTTCAAAATCCAAACCGTCGATTTTTATCCAACCTTTCCAAATTCCTTCGAAGAGATTGTACGTGTACAGTTGTTTTGCCATACAGGGTATATAAAAATCTTGATGTTCTTTTTCCAAGTAAAAGTTTTTCAAAAATGTAATCCCTACGTAATCAATAAACAGAATATCAAAACAAGATGATGTTCCATTAAATACAAATGGATTCATTTTTGGCGAGTGAAGTATCGCTTCTTTTGAAATTTCTAATATACGCTGTTGCTTAGCGTTCAAAAATTCAACAGTCTTGCTTCGGCTGCTCCTTTGAATATTTTGGACTTTCAGTAGCTTTTTGTTAGCTGTGACTAAAGTGAGAAGAATGATTTTATACAAGTAAACCTTCATGAATGGTGTTTCTGTTTTTTCGCAAAGATATATTATAGTTCCCGATAATTCTATAAGTGCATTCCGTAACGCAAAAACAGTTGACCCATCATTCGATTGCATTATCTCTTCCAAAAAACAAATTGCTGCCAGTGCAAATGCGCTTAACATACTCGAAGAACTTTCAACAGCCATTATAAGGTCAATGTACGAAAACGCAGCTTCTTCAAATTTACCTTTCTTAATTAATCTTCGTTGGATGGCCAATTCGCATTTTCGCATTGTCACTACTGCTGAACTGTTTTTCAGTACTTTTTTAAATCTGCAGATTTCAGTTGGTAATAAGGTATTTGCATTTTCGTTTTCATTTTCCTGCCAAGTCATAAGCGAAACAAGAAGCATTTCAATCTCTGTTTTTTGAGAAATGCGTACTTTTTGATGAAAATGAAGATCGGCTGCCAGAATTTTTGATACTGCTTTTGTAGTTTCATCAACGAAAGCAGGACAACATGTCATAGCATTCAAAAAATCGTTTAAGACTTCCTTACAGTCAGTACTTTCAGAGCACTTCTTAATTGTCCCTCGAAGCAGCAATAAAATGCATTGAAAATCTTCAGGGAAAGATTCTAAGGTGCTATTTGGATCGAGTTCTTGGAGGAGTTGGCGCGCTGTACCTATAGTTTCCCCAGTCATATTTGCAAGAATACTTCCTATGACTTGAAAATCTCTTGAATAAACTGCGGCTTTTAGCTTTTCGTGAATTGCATTATTTTGACGAAATAGGATATTTTCATGGTCTTCATTTTGAATGAAGTGTAGCGGTGCCAATGAAAGGAACAATGAATCAACCGAGTTATCTTCGATAAGTTGCTCTAATACTTTTAAATGGATTTTTTCAGTTTCTTCATGGTCTACCAACTCCGGATGGAGAATAATAAACGATTTAAAGATTTTCAGTAAGACTTCTGGCTTAGAATTAAATAAATCCTCCGCCAGCTCTATTTGCTTGCTTATACGGTAAGGAGCATTCTCGAAATCATTAATATATTTATAAATCGCAGCAAAATAGATGTAGGACTCCGAAACAAAATTATTCTCGTTCAGATATTGTCCGATTTCCCAAATTTTGGAATAGTCGTCAAGATAAATTAAGTATTGAATGACAGCTTCGTGATTTTTGTTCTTGAGAAATATCTGTATAACATCCCTTAAGTCGTAAGAGCCTTGCAAGAAACACAAGTGTCCCCTAAATTGACATTTAGTGTACATGGCCATGCCAAAATCGAGCCAAAGGTTTAATTCCAAACCAGAATTTTCCCCAATGATTGTTTCCGCTTTGCAACACAGGATTGCAAGATCCAAGTTGTTATTTGAAGCTTTTTCCAAATAACTGTTTCTCCTATCTTTCCAACTTGGTTTCCAATTGAATTCCATGAAAGATATTGTCAGTACAGTGTTCAAAATATCCGGCCATATTTTTTGTTCCAGATTTTCAAACGTATTCTCCAATGATTCCTGACCAGATTCATTTTCAATATCGGAAAGAATTCTGAAAACGTATTTCAAAAACCTGAGCGAGGTGTCCAAATCCTTTTGAGAAATTTTCATTTGAAACTTCAAATAGTGTGTGATGTAGCAAAGCGTCTCAATATTTTTGAACCAATTTTCAGGAGAGAATATAGACAGTTGCTTGAGATCCTCAAAATGTAATTTGCCTAGGCTAATGGTTTCATCAACCAAATCATACAATTTGGAATCCAAAAAGCTGTCCACTATTTTTAGCCAGGAGGATTTATTCGAATTTTCGGAAATCTGAATTTTTGATGCTTCCATTATAAATTCATATTTGTAACTACAAAAGTCATTGCTGAGGTTACCGGCAAATTCAAGCCACTCTGTTGTACTAAGGTTAGCTTTTCGGTAGCAAAATAACGTTAAATGCTTATCGTATTCAGTAAATTCCTTTCCTAGTCGAATCCAGTACGATTTATCTTCAGAATTAATTTGATGAAGACACTTTCCGGAAAGCATTATTTCTTTTTCCTTTGCAAATTTAGCAGCTAATTGTGCCCAGAACCTGTCTTCGTTATTTTTAACAACGAGAGCTCCAAGTAAACCAAATTCGTAATTCTGGTTTGATTTGAAGCAAAGAGTGCAAAAATCGTCACACGCTTTAATGTAAGGAATTTCGTCAACTTCTTCAAAATATAGCTTCGCAACGAAGAGGAATAGTTCAACCTTTGAATAAAGATTGATAATTTTATTGTAGATGATCATTCTGGCTTTTTCCATCCACATTTGTCCATTACTAAGACATTCGTTATCGTAGCATTTTTTGCATATTAAGGCTGGACTGCTTTTACCAATGCCAATGCTGAATATCGGTTTTGATAGTGAACATTGAATTCCGCTACAAACACATCGACCACACTTTCGACAATGTTCCCCGTTTTTAAAATAACCGAAGTTGTACTGGCATAGGTAACATATTTTTCTGTTTTCATCTTTTGTGGGCGGGCTCTGTATTGTGCATTGCGGGATGTATTCCAGGTCATCTCCTAAATCGACGTTTTCAATAAAAACGGAAACTTTGTCTCCTGGAATCATTTTAGAATCAAGTGTGTCCAGAGTTATCATCTCCAAAGTGATGTCGAACTTTGAAAATGTCAGATTTGGAAATTTACAATTGACGTCGCAGTACTTTTCGCAAGTTATATTAGGAGTTGTATTAGTAGGACTTCCTGTAAAGTCACAATGGTACATTCTTGCAATACGAAGGAATAGCTGCGAAATTTCCTCTTTATGCTGAATATCTGAATTACAAATTAGTTGAGATTTCTCGATCCATTTGTTTCCATTCTCATTGTATTCAATTTTCCAGCAGACAACACAAATTTTTGAAGGACTGCTCATTCCAATGCTTAGAATTGGTTTTAGTATCATGCATGATGAACAAATTACTTCTGAACATCTCCTGCAGTGCTGTCTTGTTAGGAAACCCACACTAGTTTTGCAGTTGTAACAGAAATTACCGTTTAGCCAAGGAGCAGGAATTTTCTTTTTGTATTGTGGAATATACATCTTATCAATATTTCCACTAGTAAATTTTGTAAAGTCAATGTAGGAAATATCCTCGGGACCATTCTGAACATTCTCTAATTGTATTGATTCTACAGTGAAATCTGGGGGCAGTCGAAAAGCGCGTTTTTCGTCTTGCTCTTTAAAAAATTTCTTCAAATCATTTTCTTTGAAATATTTTTGCGTTGCTTGAAAACCCGATAGAAATTTTGGAATTAGTTGCCATTCAGGTCTTCCCCATTCAAGAGTGTTCGTCGGAAGATCGATTGGTATAAAAGATAATGCTAAAGGACCGAGAACCTCTTCTATACAACTTGAAAAGAAATTAGGATCAATGTCAGTGAATAAATCCAAGTAGGGATCAAGAATAACACTGGAATGATGATCATCGCTGACAAAGTATTTTTCGCAAACGGGACAGAAATAATTTTCATCCGTGTACTCATCAGACATTTCTTCGAAATTTAAAAGTTTTGATAGTACTTCACAAGTGTTGTCCTTGAAATAAATTCCTGAAGTAAATTCTGATTTCCATGATTCTATTAGATTGCGGAAGGTATCCGAAAATTTGGAACCTCCTGGAAGGCGGAATGCATCAGTAGCAATAATGTCATCATTTTCATAATCTTCGTCTTTTTCATCGCGATTTAAATCATGATCAGTACGTAGAAGTGTGTCTAGTAGTACTCGCTTGGCTTCATTTAGTTTTCTAGATATTTCTGTATCACCCCCTTTATCTGGATGATGAGCTAATTGCAAACGCCTCCATGATTGTAATATTTCTTGTTGGGAGGCATTTCTACTCACACCCAGTAATTTGTAATAGTCAGGAGTTGTTTCACTCATTTTATACAGTTACTGAAATATACAGAAAACCACTTCTATATCATATAAATATCTGTAGTACATAAATACGTGCTAATGGTTTCAGCAATAAACTCTTTGTAATTTTATTGTAATTTCAATTGTTATCATGAAAAGGTTCAGTAAAATTAATTACCGTATAGGTTCCTTAGCCCTTCTTCATTGACAAAAGGAAAATATTCAAAATGATTTCATTTTTGTTTTGAATATCATCATTTATGGATAATAAGCCAGCCGTTCCTCAATAATATCTATACAACAGCAATAAACACCAGAAATATTAGTATTACATTAAAAAGTAATAAACCTAATATATTGGCACTTAAAAATGTTTAAGAGGTAAATGTTAATAAACCGTCGCAACACTGGGCGTCACTAATTGTAAGTATGGTTAGCGAAATATAATGGAAATTGTATTCCATAATACTGTTTTATATAACTTTATATTACATCATACTTATAAAAATAAACGTTTTATATTTACATGCTGCTCGCATGTCGCACCCAGGTATGAGATTAAATTTTTTCGACCAATTCCGCTATGCTGATTTTATAAATGACGGGATACGTCTAAAGAAATCATAGCTTTCGAAGATATCATCCAAATGCACCAATTGTATTTTTCTATTCTTAAAGCTTCATACATTTTAGTGGTAGTGGTAATTTACATTGGTCATTTCTTCTAAAAATTTTGAATGTCTATGGTAATTCATGAACTACTGCATTCTGCATGTAAATTTGAGGGTTGACGTCAGGAAATAACAAATAAACCAACGCGTATCAATGTTTCAATTATTAACATCATTAAAATACGTAAAAAAGCAATTCCACTCTCCCGGGTAACTGGGCTTTTCGGTTCTTATCTCTGCAAAAGATATGATTCCTGCAAACAAAATCCTCCAATTCTGAAATCAGCCTTTCCAAATTGGTCGGAAAAACTGATTCTCCTATCTGGGCAAGAGCAGTACCTATATAAACAAGAAGCAAAAACGATGCAAAATCAAGCCATAACATATTTCCTAGCACTACATTCATTAAAAACACAACTACATAATTACACACAATAGAACGATCTAACCCAAATATTCATATATTATGACTATTTTATATACTTTTGCAAGTGCACATTCACTTACTACTTTCGTTTTGCGAACCAAAAAATGAACCGGACCAGTTGAGCGAAAATTTTGAGTCAGCCGAACCGAGCCAAACCGATCGCTCAAACAACTTTGACCGAACCAATTCGCACCGCATGTTACGAAAAATTCGAGCGAACCGAAACCGAATCAAGTGCGGTGCTGTTTGGGTTCTGTTCGCTATTTTAGCGAATTACACTGGTTCGCGAACCACAAAGTTGGATGTCTTTTGACTATACATTATAATGCAAGTATTACGCAGTGAGCAGTTGCATGTTTTGTCTAAAAAAGCTGTTGCTTACCATAGTACTATATGCGCGGGCCCCAGTGCAGTGCAGCAAATAGAAGTAGGATTCATTATTTTACTTCTTTAAATTATTTTATACAATTTGAAGTATTGGATAAAATATTAGAGCTAATTAATTAACAACATGACAATGGACATTGAGCATCCCAATAAAATTTAAGTTGTACCATACCACAACATTGATGTATTTTCAAAAACTCGACTGCGAAATTTAATAATGATATTTACGTTATATTTAAAGAAGGATTTAAAAATAATACATTACCGACAATTAGATTACATTCAGCTTTCAAATTACTTATTGTCTAATAAATAGCTGACCAACTCTCAATACAAAAATAGAAAATAATTCGTTCACAGCACTTCTTACTGACTGACAGCCAATACAGCATTACAACTATGCTATGTAGTCATTCATGGAAAGGTTTTGGCCTTGTGACGATGAGTCATCATTACCATTATGTGGCAGAGATATTGCCATAAGCAATATCTATGCGCCTACTCATCTACTCACATTTTATACCAATGCATAAAAGCTGACAACAAGTCATGAACAAAGGTAATGACGTGGACCCGCCAACCTAGGCGGAAGGGTGAGTGCGTTGGAGGAGCTTTGGGCGGACAGTCGAGGAAGCGATCGAGCAACGACACGACGCGGAGCTAAGAACTCTCTGGGCTTCGAGAACCATTTTTGTTTAGTTGAGTTCTTTCTTTTTCTCCCCAAGTCGATTAAAATTAGATTCAAATAAATTAATCTTTTCCTTAATTGTATAATTTCGATCTTGCTTCAATTCCATTTATTGAATAGTTTTGCCTGACTACATCGAAGTGTCCTCACTTTCCCCATAACGCCACGATAGTTAACAAGCAATCAACACTTAGCCATCCTCATACATATTTCATAAATAAAGTGGCCATAACATATAATATGTGGTGAGAATTACCAACTCAAGCAAACGCAGACTGTGCTGCATAAAGTTAATAAAGTCGCAACAGTTGACTTGCTTTATAGAAATAGAACCGAGTATCAATTTTCCAGGAATAATATTTCATTCACGACTTCATTTACAAATCATCTAGGCTTTTTGTGCGTATGTTAGCGGTAATAAGCCAAATTAGGCATTAAGTAAAATGCCTAGGCAGTTAGCTAAATGCCTGAAGAAAGCCCGGCTATTTTCATTTAGCCGAGGCATTTAGGAAAATGCCTAGGCATTTCCTTAAATGCCTAAACTTCACTCGGCATTAAGCAAAATGTTTTTGCTTATTGCCGGGTAATCATCTTTACTTTACTTAATGACTGAATTTTACCAGGCAGAAAGGAAAATGTCTCACAGTTGTGCTGTAAAACAATGTGTTTAATAAGTCAGAAAGGAAAAGTACAATTTCATTCGTAAGTACAAAACTAAGCAAATATTTTTTTTGCGAATTTTGGCAAACCAAAAAAATAAACCCGAGATATTGTTTAGAGGTGTTAAAAACCACAAATATTGTGTTTCTATGAATAAAGGTCGCTGAGATATCCGTTTCAGGTTTTTCGGGATTTGTACCCAACCTTTGCCAAAATTTTGAAATTTGGCAAACCAAAAAAATATTCGCAAAATAAGTTTTAAAATTTTGTGCGGATGCTTAAATTATTCTCAATTTAACTGACTACTTAACACCAAGGACTCTAAGCTACATTTTCCCATACTTTTTTTCTAACTGAACCTAAAAATATGAATTTGCTCTATTCTGAAAGTCAAGTATATCACCTACATGGTGAAGGGATTATTTTTGTGATTTTTCACCTCTATTAGAGATAAATGTACTTCGTGCGGAAAGTTATTTGCAGCTGTATGCCACGACTTTAAAAACTTATTATCATTTTAAAAATACAGATATTATAAATACAGAGATAAAGTAGTCAAATTAAAATAGTGATGTCATTTAAATCGTATAATCAGGAACCTTAAACGGAAATTCAGAAGCACAAGTGAAATTAACGACGCAATTGCTAGGTGTAGGGAAAAAATCATTCATTTATTTAAATGTATTTTTTGTTAACATTATATCTTGCTGACAATAAATTACTTTTTTAGCAAATAATTGATGTATTCAACTTGGTTACTTATTAAACACATTGTTTTACAGCACAACTGTGAGACATTTTCCTTTCTGCCTGGTAAAATTCAGTCATTAAGTAAAGTAAAGATGATTACCCGGCAAAAAGCAAAAACATTTTGCTTAATGCCGAGTGAAGTTTAGGCATTTAAGGAAATGCCTAGGCATTTAAGGAAATGCCTAGGCATTTAAGGAAATGCCTAGGCATTTTCCTAAATGCCTCGGCTAAATGAAAATAACCGGGCTTTCTTCAGGCATTTAGCTAACTGCCTAGGCATTTTCCTTAATGCCTAATTTGGCTTATTACCGCTAACACGTATATCTATTTATCTTATCTTTATTTCCGCGACGGACTGTTCTCCGTCTAAAATACCCAGCTCAGTTCTGCCGCACTTAGAGACTGGATCGACTCAAACTCCAAAGTAAAATCGAATCGATTTTTCATTAGAAAATAATCTAATCTATTAAGCGTGTGATATAAATACCGTTTAAGCAGCTTCCACGGTCAGAGGTCACATGCATGAGAACACCGAAATAGAAAATAGAAGTTGATTCCTAATTACTTTAATGATCACATCACAGTAAATGATGATATTTAATGTCCTGCAATACATTCGCTTTGTAGTAAAACTCGATTCTAAATTATAATTAGGTTTCAAAGAATACACTTCTCAAATGAATTGATTTGTAAAATCTGTTGACTCGATTCAGTTGTATGAAACATATCGAATCGATATTTTCGATACCAACTCTACGGTGTGCAGCTTAAATTATTGTAGAAATGCTGAAAAAAAGTAATAAATACAGCAAGCTCAACAAGTCTGAGATTGTGTACAATGAGTCCCTCTCATAATACAGAATGTGTAGTTCTTGCCATATGTGATTTCGTATGTCAAGTCATACTAAAGGACATCTGCTTAGTATCCGCAACCCCTACACCCTCTTAGTCCTGTCATAAAGATGAATTGTGTTAGCATTTCCTTTAAACTACTCAAGTTCCTGTAATGCATATCCCACATTGAGGATTCTTTAATAGTTCTCTTGCCGAAGTTGTTTTCCGTTTAGTGTTGCCTAAATATTATTGTATAATTTCCTTATTATATTGCGTATCTAAATATTATTTATATAAAATGTATCTCAATAGTGAATTCCGCTGCAGAGGAATCCACTAAACTACAGAATGAAATAAGCTAAAGTATAATCAAGCGTATTAACTTGGAGCTTCTAATGATATTTTCCATCAGCATAATAATAAGTAGAAAGCCGTAACTGAAATTATCTTTATTGAAATACTAATAGATTACCAGCAGAATAGACCTACCAATAAAGTCAGTAATACTGAGTTACATTGTAGGTATATAAAAATTTTATAACTCAATGTGATAACGCAATATATTAAGATTCATCTTGTTTCTCAAGGAAAGAAATCCGAATGGATACAACAGAAGAGGATTACCATGTTGTGGTAAATGAGGAAGACATTAAAATAGAAGAGTTTACTAGACCAAGTGAAGAGTTTTTGGACAATGCTGAGCCTTTCAAATTGACGAAATCCTATATGCTAGGAAACGGAAAAACACAAACGGATTTCGAAACCTTTAAGCCTGCATTAAAAATGCGAAAACTTCAAATTATTTTGCACAGTATGTTCTAATGTTTCTGTATTATTTAAAACGCTTTTGCCAAACAGTATATAAGTTTTAAAATTAAGAAAAATAAAAATAAACTGCATTGAAGGAATATATGACCTGAATGTACGCAAAATAGAACACGAATATGAATTTAAATAAACATTAATATTTTCCAATTCCAATTGCCATTTAAGGTTTTATTGCTTTAATGATATATTTTTTCAATTTTTGGATAAGCTTACTAACTAAACATATTTGTAAATTCAGTGGCTGACAATTTATTGATTTTCACTTTATATTTGGTTAATTAGAAATATAGTCCATTATTGACATCAAACCCTACACTTCGATTTTCTTAATACTTGGTTAATAATATCAATTTTGATTACGAGAATGATTTTCATTTTTTACAGTTTTAAGGTATTTGAGCAACTTTCTTGTGCACAAAAACTCGATAATAATTGTATACTTAGAATCTGGTAAACTTAGGATTATCACATTGAAATTTTCTCTTTAAGGAATAGTGACAGACCCGAATGGATCTACTGTCGCACCAATGGACAACAGTTTGAAGCCGGTACAACCCAGTGAGATAGAATCTCCAAACAAAGCCTTTCGATTAAATGATTTACAAATGGATGATTCTGGTGAAATTACCAAATGGTAAGCATTATTTGTAATTTTTGATTGAGACGATTAGAGTTTGTATTAAAACTTCTCTTTTATATCCTCCAACAGAAATCTAGTAAACCAAACCGAAATATTAGGGTTTAGGGAAGTTTACACTATTTTGCTTTGTCCTCTTCACTGAAAGATCAAAAATACGTTCAGCTCGTTTAAAGTACGGTGTAATTTTTGTTTAACTCAATTGTTAATCTAAATTTTCTTAACCACCGCAAATAAATCACCACAAAAATGACATTTAATTTCTGGCAGGCAGTCACTATTTAGTTATTTCTTTTATTACATTAAAAATATGAACAATTGTGTTCTTCGGTTTTAATAAAGCATAAAAGTCCAAAAAATAAGGGCTTTCATTTGTCTCCTTTCATTTGGCTCCTGCTTTCATTGTGTTTCTAACGTACATATTTTTACAATTTTTCTGGATTAGTAAAGGATTGCCGCACAGATGTGACATTTGTGGAATACGGGTATCAACCTCTTACCGTTTGAAGATGCATATAAAAATTCATAAAAAAGAATTTGACTATGGATGCAACTTTTGTGGTAAAATATGTCAAAAACTTGGTGATTTGGAAAACCATATACGTATTCACACGATGGAGAAACCTTATGCGTGCAATATCTGTGGTAGAACATTTGCAATATCTGGTGGTGTAAATCGGCATAAAGCGATTGCCCACAAAGGATCAAAGCCATATAAATGCAGAATTTGCAATAAACGATTTGAGGAGTACAGCGAAGCTAAAGCTCATTGGAGATCCTACAAGAAAGGAAGGCGAGATTATCAATGCGATGTTTGTGGTAGATGTTTTGCACGTTCTAGAAATTTAAAAAACACGAAAGAGTCCACACTGGAGAGAAACCCTATGATTGTGGTATCTGTGGAACTGCTTTTGCCCGGCCCTGTGGTTTACGGAGACACGAAAATACTCACACAGGGGAAGAGCGTTGCAAATGCGAATTTTGTGGTAAAACCTACTCTCGAGCAGATCAGTTGAAAAATCACATGGCAGTTATCCATGGAAAAGAAAAAAGTAACAATTGTAAAATCTGCGAAAAAAGTTTCACTTTGAACACGGATTTAAATCGTCATCAGAGAAGTCACAAAGGTACAGCTCACAAATGTCATATTAGCGGTAACGAATTTTATTCATCATCTTTTTTGAAAAATAACTTAACGAGCCACCTTGGGAAACCAGAGTATGAATGTGATATTTGCAGAAAATCGTTTTCGGAAATACCGGTATGCTCTTTAAAGATTTACATTGAACATCACTTTGTGTGGAAAGCTCTTAAATTCCTTTGACGAAGAAAACTAATACTGTCTGTGGAAACCAAAACTATGATTGTGACAAACAATACGCAATGTGATTGCTGTTTAATTATACAATATTCGATGATCATAAATGTCACTTTCATGGAGAAAATTATAAGCAGATGTATTCCATAGTTTTATGTAATGTAATATTACTTTGCATTAGTGGTCGCACCGCTTCGTTTAATAAACCGGTTATTTTCGTTTCGTTTCGTTTCGTTTATCGAAAATAAACGAAACGGTTTCATTTTTAAACGAAACGAAACGGTTTTAGAAATAAACGAACCGAAACGAAACGCTTTTTAAAATAAACGAAACGAAACGAAACGAAAAAAATCGATTATTTTCGTTTATGTGTAAAACCTGAGAAATGAAATTCTATTTAGCGCCGGATGCATAAATAATAGTACACTATTTACTTTGGTTGTTAATTAAAGTGATTTGAAGCTACCACTTTGCATTAACTACTACTACTTGACTACTACTTGACTTTATGATCAATACGAAAAACATATTTGCAAATAGGCTTGATTAATTAATTTGATGCATCAATTGGACTAAAACCTACACCTAGACATTTTACCGCTCTAGGTCCTAGAGCACTAAAATGTGCATCTGCCTTAAAACATGAGTTCAAAATATACACTGTATTGTTTGAGCTGAAATGAAGAAAGCACTGATTTGGTGATTTTGAAAGATTTACAATTAATTTCCTTTAGTATCTATCTGCTGAAATAAATTTGTCTTTCACTTTAATTAAATTGTAATACCAAATACAGCATAATATTACTTTCCTTCTTTTGATTTAATTTATTACATTTGGAATTCCTATATTTGTGTAATAAAGATTTGTCAAAACAAAACTTTTAATATTGACAGGTCTGTTATTCAACAAAAACCGTTTAATCGATTCGTTTCGTTTATTTTCAATAAACGAAACGAAACGAAACGATTTTTAAAATAAACAAAACGAAACGAAGGCTTTCGTTTCGTTTTTCAAAAATAAACGAAACGAAACGAAAAAATCGTAAACGAAACGAAACGGTCCGACCACTACTTTGCATGTCGTTTTTAATCGTTATGTATTACTAGATTAATTAGAAATGGAAAGACTAATGAGAATGGGAAATCTGGCACATAAAGTAACGTCTAATTTTGGGTTTCATAGATGAGGAGCGTTGCATATGCGAATTCTGTGGCAAGACCTACTCTCGAGCAGATACATTGAAGAATCACATTGCAGTTACACATAAAAAAGAAGAAAAGATTTAAAAGGGTTATCTAAGATGGCTCAATGGGGAAACTCACAAATGTGATAATTGTGGCAACGAATTTAATTCTTCTTCTTTGAAAAATCATTTAAAGAGTTTTCTTGAGAAAACAGACTATGAATGTGATATTTGCGGAAAACAGTTTTTGGCAGTATGCATTATGTTTTTTAAAAGCTCACGTTGAGAATGACCAGCTTTTTGTGGGAAAACGTTTTTAACATCACGAAGAAAATGTACACCGTCTGTGGAAACGTAAACTATATCTGTGAAAAACAATTTGAAATGTGATTGGAATTTAATTATACATGATTAGATGATTTTAAATGTCGCTTTCATGAACAAAATTATAAACCGATGTTTATAGTTTTATATAGTGTACTATTTCTTTGCATGTATTTTTTAATCGTTATGCATTATTAGATTAATTAGAAATGGAAAGACTAATGATAATGGGAACCCGGCACATAATTTAATGTGTAATTTTGGGTTTCCTACACAGTAAATAACTATGACTGTGAACGTAATTAGTGTTGTAGTATGTAATACAGTATAAGTACTGGATCTCTGAAGAAGTGTAATGTACATGTGTACATACAATGTTTTACTTAATTATTAATTTTTATGTAGAAATCCCAATGCAAGCAAAAGCAGAACTTTTCTGCGTTGTGTCATGTTTGTATGCCTTCACAGTTCAAACTTGCATTACCTTTTATCTTTTGGATTGTTTGATTTAAGATAAATCGCAAAGACTTGGCATTTATTTAAGCACCTATTTTACTTTCTTTACTTACATTTGTTTTAAGTGCAAACTAAAGAATCTGTATTCCTGTGTAGAAATATCAAGTGCCTACTAAAATTGGGATACTACCCACTTCAGAAATGTGTAAGACTCTGCTGGAATACACCTAAATTCGCATAAAAGTCTCATTTGCATCTTGCATATGTAGTGAAAATTTATTTTTTAATTAGGTCTCGAAATATGCATTTGACAAAGATTGAATTTTCTGTAAATATGTCCATTTGATTCAATTGTGTAAGAGTATCGAATCGAGATTTTTTTTCTACACACTGCAGTGTAAAGCTATTATTAAAACAAAATAGGAAAGAAAGGAATAAATAAAGCAGGTTTCAACAGGCTTCAGATTCTTCACCAAGAATTCCTCTCATAATAGGGAATATGCTGTGCTTCCATGTAATTTTATGACACGTCAAACTAGAGGGAATTTGCTTATTATATAGTAACCGTAACCCCTAAACCCTCTTAGTGCTACCACAAAAAGGAATTGTTTAGAGCAACTTTAAGTATCCTTTCAAAAACCTTTCAAGCTCCAAGTATTTATATGCCTCTTCCTTTTTCTATAGTAATAATATGACCAAATATGTATACTTGGCTTTAGGAAATGTTAACTGATAACTGGTAGTTGGTTTTCCGGTACTTAGTGTCGCCTTATCTAAATATTATTTATATAAAGTATATCTGAATAGAGAAACGCACTGCAATAGCTGGAACTGTAGTCCACTAAACTACCGATCTAAATAAACCACATCATTATTAGACTCTATTAACTTGGAATTTGCGAGAGAGTTTTAGTAATTTAGTAAGCGAAATCGTGCCCACTTGTGACCAAATCCTTTAAACGGAATTTACATTTCGTTATTTCGAATTAATATTGTGTTGCTGTATAACAAAGACCAAGCGCATTAGGAGATTGCGAGCATCTTATTATTTCGGCAAAGAAAGGTATAAGTGCAGTAAGTATGATTTTCTAAATAAAATTATTTCTATTGAAATTGCAATAGAGTTATCAAAACAAAATCAGTAAATACTTGGTTTTTGTGGGTAATAAATAAATATAAACCTCTTTAAAGTGATAATCTACCATCTTCAGATTCCCCTCTGTTCTCAAGGAACGAAATCGAAATGGGTACAATAGAAGATGATTACCAAGTTGTGGTAAATGAGGAAGATATTAAAATAGAAGAGTTCGGTAGACCAAGTCAGGAGTTTTGCAACAGTGCTGAGGTATTCAAATTACCGAAATCTTATGTGTTGGGAGACGAAGAACCGCAAACGGATTTGAAAACATTTAAGCCTGCATTAAAAATACGAAAACTTCAAATTATACTGCACAGTATGTTTTAATATTTTTGTACTCTTTATATAATCTTCTGCTTTTACTTACACTCCAGTTTCAGAGCTTCATAGAAACATTTAAACTGAACTGAAGAATTTGAGACTTAAATGTACCGCAAATTTTATAGAATGCGAACAATGTGAATGTAAATAATAGTATTTCTTTTGCAATAGTACTTTCCAATTGCTATCATTTAATATTTTCATTTGCTTTAATGATTTCTTTCTGTATTAATTAATTGATTTTTGGATAAGCTTTAGGCTGCATTAAAACACTGGTTGGCTTATAAAAACTTTCAATCAAATTACTAATCAAATCAGATTTATCAATCAGATCAAAAATATTATTGCAAATTCATTGGCAAGCAATTTACTAATTTTAATTACTTATATATGGTTAATTAGAAATATATCCTCATTATTGCATATGCAAGAATCTTGGCTTTGCTTAATAATTAAATACGTGCAAATTTAATGAGAAGCAAATTTCTATTTTCTTTACATTTTTGACATATTAATATTTAATTCTACACCAAAATATCGCAAATTAGCTGCACTGATATTCCAGTAAACTTTGGATTGCCATATTTAAACGATTGCTAAAGTTCTGCAGGACTAATGATTAACCCGATGGGAAACGTTGTTGACCCAACGGAGACCAGTTTAAAGTCGACTACGGAGCAATCAAATCACATCGAATCTCAAATTAAAACCATTCTTGTAAGTGATGTACAAACTGAAGATTCGGTTGAAATCAACAAAGGGTAAATATTATTTATATTTTTTGAGCAAGCTATTAACAGCATTCATTGAAACTTCTTCTTTGCGTCCTCCAACGGATATCTTAGAAACTGAACGTTAAAAATAGTCTTAAAGGGTTTAACTCTGTATTTGTCATCGTTGCTAAAAGCTCGATAATGTTTCAAAAGTTTTCTTTTAAAAGTATTTTTTTTGGCGTTTATCAAAATTATTTTGCGCCATTATAATAAGCACAAAAACCTGATATTTCATTCTTAGCAGTCGTTGGTCAATTTATTTACTAGAAGAAATATGAATATATTTCGCTGTTGTTGCAATTTACATTTCGATATCAAAGAAAAACTCAATTTCATACAAAGCATGTTATATCTCCTATCAAGCAGGAAACGATTGCTCCACAGATGTGGCGTTTGTGGGACAGAGGTATCCACATACTACCATTTGAAGATTCATGAAATGCTGCACACAAAGGATTACGGGTGCAACTTTTGCGGAAAGCGATGTGCTCGACCTAGTGATTTAGAAAACCACATAAGAACGCACACAAAGGAGAAACCTTATGCATGCCAACTTTGTGGTAAAGCATTTGCGCAATCCAGTAGTGTAAGCAAACATAGAAAGAAATTTCATAATACGTCAGGGTCCTATAGAAATAATAAGTCATTTACCGAGTACAAAAATCCAAAGAGTCATCGGGGATACCTCAAAAAGGAAAAACTAGATTATAAGTGCAATGTCTGCGAAAGGCGTTTCACACATTCCAGTTGTTTAAGAAAACACGAAAGAATCCACACCGGAGAGAAACCTTATGATTGTGATATTTACGGAACTAGTTTTGCAACATCTAGTGCCTTAAGGAGGCACGAAGGGACCCACACAGACGAACAGCGTTGTGTATGCGAAATTTGCGGAAAGACCTATTCTCGGACAGCCCTATTGAGAAATCATATCGCAGTTACTCACACAAAAGAGAAAAATAACAAGTACAAAATCTGTGGGAAAAGTTACTCTATGGCTCCTGATTTAAACCGCCATTTAAAAAACCACAAAGATAATAAAACTAACAAAGGTCAGATTTGCAGCAAGGAATTTTCGTCACCCTCTTATTTGGAAAATCATTTAGAAGAGGCTCACCCTGTGAAACCAAATTATGAATGTGATATTTGCGGAAAAGAGTTTTTGGAACTACGTTCATTGAAGTTTCACGTTGAGCATCTTTTAACCGAAATTGATTTCAGATGCAACTTTTGCGGAAGGAAGTTTACGAGGTCTGTTTATTTAAGGCGACACCAAAACGATCACTGTAAAAAACGGCCATTATGATCGGTGTGGAAGTAAACACTACCCTGTCAATTTTAAATGCCAACTTCATCTCATCTACAAATATGTATAACCGATGTTTTTCAAAAGTTATCGGGGATTTTGGGAACAAAATGTCTTGTGTTTATAAAAACACTGAAAACTTAATTCAACAATCAAAAAACTACAACTATTATACCAATATGTTCATATAAAGTACATAAATATATCTCAAGTTTTTTCAATTTAATTGGCAATAATTATTGTTATTTTTTATCCAATAAATTACCACAATAATATGGAACATAGCTAAATATCATTATCATTTGTGGACTCACTGCTTTAATGGTTCACCCACACGCTGTGAATTTGTAAACTCAGGTTATGGGCTACGAGCCGCATTGCGTGCGTACGCTCAGTGCCAGTGGCGTAGATATATATTACAGTACCCTTTTGGCTGAAAGTCGGAAATAAATTTTATTCAGTAAAAATAAAGTTAAAACAGCTAAAATTTATTTTACTCAGAATACTATATTTCAATTTGAGAATTTGCATCCCGGTTGTATAATACCCAGGTTAAAAACGTAGTTCGGTCCTTTTTAGTCGATATTCATTTGAAAGGCCATTTCAGTTCTCAATTCTCAATATTCTATCTCAATATCTTCCTAATTCCGTGAATAATTAATGAAGTCTTTATTTTTTACCATTTGAATTGTTTGTCGGCTGTTGCGTAGGTTGGTAAGAGTGTAAATAAGTAAGTCTGAGCCGAGCTAACCAAGGAAGGTCGTTTTCCCGCGAAACACACAGTACATTTTCATTTGGTTCAATACAAATCATTTTCACTATAATTATATTTAACTTTTTGTTTAAGAAATTAATTCTGAACATCTTCTGCAGTGATGTCTTGTTAGGAAACACACACAAGTTTTTGGAGTGGAAATGAGTATAAATATTAGAGTAGTGTCAAAATCAAAAATAACATCTCATTTGCAGAGAAACATATTCACTTGTAAATTTCGAAACGTCGATGCAAGTAATATCCTCAGGTTCACTTCTAACATTTTCTAAATGTACTGATTCTACAGTGAAATTGCCGGCAATCAAAAAACGCATTTTTCTTCGCGCTCTTTAAAAAATAGCTTCGAAATATCGAATCGATATTTTCGGTGCCACTTTGTGGTGTGAAACCTAAGTTATTGTGGAAAAGACTTTTACAAATATACCTAATAAATACAGCATGCTCAACAAGTCTTAGATTGTTTACAAAGAGTCTCTCTCACAGTACAGAATTTGTTGTGACTGCCATATAACAAGTCATACTTAAGGAAATCTGTCATAATAGTAGCCGCAACCCGTAAGCCCTCTTAGGGACCGTGCACATAGTACGTTCGTAGATTAGGGGAGGGTGTGGGTCCTGGGACGCGTCACGCTACCTTACGAGGGGAGGACGGCGGTTTGGACGGGTGTTAGTAACGCAGGCAATGGCAAATAAAGAAAATTGGGGCGAAAACTGACAGCAGAATTGGAGTAGTGCCATCAACCCAAACCCAATTTGGTTTTGGCTGGGTTGGGTCAAAATATTGTTACAAATTGGGTTGGGTTGTATTTTAAGAAGCCTGGATTGGGTTGGGCTCAATTTTACTGGGTTAAAATGGGTTGCAAATTGAAACACATCAATTTGACATTTCGGTAAAGAATTGAAGTTTTTGTCATATAGTACATATATAGCAGTAAATATATAAATAGCCGTTGTAAATACATAAGGTTTCATGCAAAATTAGTAATCGAAAGTCTAGTATCTATTGTTCAATAGTATTTAAAATTCATTAATAATATCATATTTCTGAAAATTGCGTTTTTTAAAAATTGGTGTAGATTGGGTAAGATAATTTAGGATGGCCGTGATTTAATCCTTCCATGCAAATGAATGATATCCGCAGGAAAGAGAAAGTCTGCGGACTAATGAAAGTCGCAGGCGGCCAATATATATGCAAATGAAAGTCGCAGGCGGCCAATATATATGCAAATGAAAGTCGCAGGCGGCTAAAATATGTGCAAATGAAAGTCGCAGGCTGGCAATATTTGGGCAAATGAAAGTAGCAGGAAATGATTTAAATTAGTTTGAATTCTTCAATGAATATACTTAATCAGAAATTGTCGTTGAATTTTCGGCAGCAGCAATAATTGTAGAAGCCTGGTAATGGTTGAATTAAAATATGAATAGGAAAACAAAATCAAGTCAATGTGGGAAATAAGTAAATACAGTTGTGAGACATTATAGTTGGTGTGAAAGACATTTTTGTGTACGCTTAGGACGTCCCCTCTTTCTCTTCTGGCCAAGACAATCATTATAGCTGGTAAAGCCACGGTTTGTCCTTCCACCTTATCTACTTCATGATATTACCATATTGCTGACACTTACAAGACCTGGCTTACTGGAAAAGAGTAAAGCTCACTATGTGCCAAATTTCACTGCCACATTACCCGACATTAGACATACATGTCTGTATTATACTGTTATCATTAAACATTAACGGTTTTCTATACATATGCATTGTATAGGAAACCGTTATAACAAAAGGAATATAAAGACAGTTGAGAGAGTGGGAGAAAAATATTTCTTGCTAAACAATCGAACTAACTACATTGTTTTCAGTCTACAGTTGCACTTCATGCTAATTTAAATCATTTCCTGCTACTTTCATTTGCCCAAATATTGCCAACCTGCGCCTTTCATTTGCACATATTTTAGCCGCCTGAGACTTTCATTTGCATATATATTAGCAGCCTGCGACTTTCATTTGCATATATATTGGCCGCCTGCGACTTTCATTAGTCCGCAGACTTTCTCTTTCCTGCGGATATCATTCATTTGCATGGAAGGATTAAATTTTAGTCATTTAGGATTGGGCTGAATGATATTGGGTTCGGGTTGGTTTCGTGAGCGGTCACATGTAATGGGTATTAGGCTGGGTTTTGAAAAATTAACCCATTTGCACTGCTTTAGGCAGAATCAATTCAGAAACTACACGAAATATTGCAAACAACATGAATATTACAGTTTGATTGTTGTTAATATTAATGGCTTGTCAATTTTGCCCAGTTTTTGAAGAGGCCTTTGAAGACAAGACTAACGTAGTACAAGGGTAAACAATAATATTGCATAATAAAAATATTGCAAGTACAGCGATTAGCCAATTAATTCACTGGGTTTTGAAAACCTCGAAAAAGTTTTCAATACTAATAAAATGGCGATTTAATTTTCCGTAATTTTATTTTTTGCACTATTTAATTTTAGTAGGGGTGGTCAACCTATTCGTTACGTAATTTTAGGGGGGAGCCAACCAGTATGTTACGGAACGTTACATAAGGAGGGAGTCCAAAAATTGGAAAATTTGAGTACGTACTATGTACACAGTCCTTTAATGTTATCACCAAGATTACTTATGTGAAGAAATTCCTTTAAACGTCTCAAGTTCCTAATGCATATATCAAGAGGATTCTTTCATAGTTCTCTCTTGTAAATCCTATCTGGAAGTTTGCTTTACTATTACTTAGTATTACCTTATCTGACATTTTTTATATAAAATCTATCTCAAAAGTGAATGCCACTTCACAGGAGTCCACTAAAGAACAGAAAAAATAAACCAAGTTAATTGATGATTATTCGAGCCCTGCCCGAAGGGCAGGGTGAAGAATAATTCATAATTATATGAATTACCTGAAGTTAGGAGGTATCACTATATAGTCGTAGTATGTCAATGCAACGGCCGGGAGAGATCCTATTTGTTCAAAGAAACTAAAAACTTCGCGAACAGCGCATGAGCACACCACCACTCTCACCACAACCCTCATCCCAAGTTCCGGAATCCTCATATTTTAAAGAATAATAATTGTTTCCGAATAACACATAGAAATGGGAAGGGTGGGTGGGATAGTGATACCTCCTAACTTCAGGTAATTCATATAATTATGAATTATTCTTCACCCTGCCCTTCGGGCAGGGCTCGAATAATCATCAATTACATTTTATTACCTTACGTTATACGGTATCACTATATAGTCGTAGTTGTTTAAAGAGTGTTATTCGAAATAGAGAGCGACAAGTTAGATTACTTTGATTTCATATTTTATTTTTCTGAGCACATATGGAACATTTTGAATTAATTAATTTATTAATTAATTTTGAAGTACTAAAGTTAATTCGTAATCCATTCATAATTTACATTTAGCATACTAATTACAATAATACTACTATTGGTTAATGCTTAGTATTGTGTCACAAAAAGCAGACTTATTGTCTATTGGTTTTTTGTAATATTTTGCAAACACATTTGAAGATTTACTCCATCCTACACATTTATAAATATTATCAATAGACATCCCTGATGAATCTGCTTTAGAAGTAGCTGAATGTCTAAAGCTATGTCCCTTATATATTGCAGTGTCAATGCCAGCCTTCTTTAATGCTTTGCAAAGCCAAGTACTAATTGTCTGAGAACACACTGCTTTGTGAGGTGAAATAGAAGAGATAAATAAATTTTCCGAACTTCTAATATCTCTAGTCCTCTTGATATATTCAATTAAACAGCGTACAACACAAAGTTTATTGTTATGTGGATATGGGGAAAGGATTAAGGTAGGCAATAACCTACCTGGCTTTGATGTTTTCATTAACTTTGTTACTACAATTTCAGCTCCGCCATTAACATATTTTATATTACTAAGTTCAATTGCAGTCAGCACCTGCACTCTTTGTGCGGTAACTAACGCCATTAAAGCAGAAAGCTTAATGCCTAAAAGATCTAACTTTAATTCAGAATTATCCGGCCAATTAGAGAACATTTGAAGGACATTATCTGAGTTCCATGTAGATGAATATTTAGCCATGGGTGGCTTTAGCCTGCCGACTGCCTTAATCAGACGTCTAACTAACATGTGCTGACCTACAGGTTGATCATTAATTGGCTGTAATAAAGACGATAAACATGATCTGGCAGAATTAATAGAGTTATAGCTTAAACCATCTTGATGAAGCTTTGTTAAAAATGACAAAATAATATTTAGATCTGATTTCCAGGGATTGTGGGAATGACTATCGCAAAACGTAATATACTTTTTAAGGACTGATTCATACTGGTTCCAAGTAGATTTTGCACAAGATGATAATAATAGCTGGAGGACACTTTCTGGTAGTTTATGAATACTCAGGCTTTTCCTGACAAGACTGCTGCCATCAAGGTTAGTTTTTTGTGCAGCGGATGAGGCCTAAGATCATAAGGAGAAATTACCAGATCATTTGCAGCTTCAAAAACAGTAGGCTCTCCTATTGTTAAATTGCAAAATAAAGGATACCAAGGCTGTGACGGCCAATATGGTACCAAAAGAATTCCTTTTGCCTCGACATTTACTATTTTTCGCAATACTCGCGTTATTTGACTGAATGGTGGGAAGGCGTAAAAATAATCTATCCATTTTATAGTGAAAGCATCTACTGCTTCACACTCAAGATTGGGAAACCAAGACACGTATCGGGGACATTTCTTTGTAAGATGTGTGGCAAATAAATCTATGTCCGGAATTCCAAATTAGGGTCTAATATTTGCAAAGTATTTATTATTTATCATAAAATCATGCAATTCATTCTCTGCTCTTGATTCTTTATCCGCGATATAATTATTTGATGTCGATATATATGTCGCAAAAATATTTATATTGTTCGCTTCGCACCATCTCCAAATAGCTTTTGCAGCTGAATAGCATTTATAAGACTTGCAACCTCCAAATTTATTTATGTAGGAAATAGCTGTTGTGCTACCAACTCGAAGTAAAACACATGTGTTTGGTTTTGCAAAAGACCGTAAAGAATTATACACGGCTAATAATTCTAATACGTTAATATGCTGCTTTTGCTCCTCTAAACACCAATGGCCCCTGGTTTTTAGGCCCCCAAAATTCGCTCCCCATCCAGAAGTGGATGCGTCTGTTTCAATCTGGCTATCATAAATGTCCGTCCTAATATCACAAAAGGATTTTGGGATGGAATTTTTCCACCATAGTAAGTCCTTCCTTGCTTCGTCAGTTCATGTAACATGATGTTTCCAATCATTTTTGTTTACAATTAAAGCATGAATTTTTTCTATTTCTAACTGACGGGTATATATTTGACTATACTTTACTGCAGGGCATGCAGCGACAAGATTTCCAATCAACACTGCCAATTGTTCTATTGTTATCGTTGAACAAACTAATGCATATGAGAGCACAACGCTAATATCGTATCTTTCTTTTTACTCGGTAGAGTCATTGTCATTTTTTCTGAATTGAAAATAAACCCCAAATATTTCACTTCTTTTTTAGGAATGAGAATCGACTTTTCCGTATTAATTATTAACCCTAAATATTGAAATGTATATTTAGTATAGAATACATTATTTTTGCATTTGGATTTAGTATTTTCTAATAAAATCCAATCGTCTAAATAGTTTACCGATGTGTATCCCGATTTTCTCAAATATGTGGATATTGGTTTCCTTAGCTTAGTGTACACATATGGTGCTGTACATAAACCGAATGGTAAACATGTAAATTCGTAAAGCTTATTTTCCCATTGAAATCGCAAATATTTGCAATCATCCCTGTGTATAGGAATAAGATAGTAGGCGTCCTTTTGATCAATGACTGACATAAAGCCATTCTTCGTCATTAATTTAGAAACAGTTCTGTGATCATCCATTTTAAAATGGGGGCAATCGACAAATTGATTCAAGCTTTTTAAATTAAGAATAAATCGATACTTCCCGTTTGGTTTAGGGACAAGAAAAATTGTGGAAACAAATTGCCCTTCAATGGGTTGAACAATTGTTACTGCGCCATTCAGTAGCAATTTGGAAATTGAATTATTAATTTCATTTCTCTCGACAGAAGTAAAGGTTTTTTGGTTAGGGAGTTTTAATTGGCGTGGTTGAGAAACAAAAGGAATTCGATACCCTTGAATTGCGTTTAAGATAAATTCATTATCCGTAATTGTTTGCCATTGCCGTATAAAATATTTTAATCTGCCAGCATATTGGCTTACCTCTAATGTGGCGTTTGTTGGTATGCTTCGAATATGATCGATATTTTCGTGCACTTTGTGGTGTGAAACCTAAGTTATTGTGGAAAAGACTTTTACAAATATACCTAATAAATACAGCATGCTCAACAAGTCTTAGATTGTTTACAAAGAGTCTCTCTCACAGTACAGAATTTGTTGTGACTGCCATATAACAAGTCATACTTAAGGAAATCTGTCATAATAGTAGCCGCAACCCGTAAGCCCTCTTAGGGACCGTGCACATAGTACGTTCGTAGATTAGGGGAGGGTGTGGGTCCTGGGACGCGTCACGCTACCTTACGAGGGGAGGACGGCGGTTTGGACGGGTGTTAGTAACGCAGGCAATGGCAAATAAAGAAAATTGGGGCGAAAATTGACAGCAGAATTAGAGTAGTGCGATCAACCCAAACCCCAACCCAATTTGGTTTTGGCTGGGTTGGGTCAAAATATTGTTACAAATTGGGTTGGGTTGTATTTTAAGAAGCCTGGATTGGGTTGGGCTCAATTTTACTGGGTTAAAATGGGTTGCAAATTGAAACACATCAATTTGACATTTCGGTAAAGAATTGAAGTTTTTGTCATATAGTACATATAGCAGTAAATATATAAATAGCCGTGGTAATTATATAAGGATTCATGCAAATTTAGTAATCGAAAGTCTAGTATCTATTGTTCAATAGTATTTAAAATTCATTAATCATATCATAATATTTCTGAAAATTGCGTTTTTTTAAAAATTGGTGTAGATTGGGCTGAATGATATTGGGTTCGGGTTGGTTTCGTGAGCGGTCACATGTAATGGGTATTAGGTTGGGTTTTGAAAAATTAACCCATTTGCACTGCTTTAGGCAGAATCAATTCAGAAACTACACGAAATATTTCAAACAACATGAATATTACAGTTTGATTGTTGTTAATATTAATGGCTTGTCAATTTTGCCCAGTTTTTGAAGAGGCCTTTGAAGATACACTACTAACGTAGTACAAGGGTAAACAATAATATTGCATAATAAAAATATTGCAATTACAGCGATTAGCCAATTAATTCACTGGGTTTTGAAAACCTCGAAAAAGTTTTCAATACTAATAAAATGGCGATTTAATTTTCCGTAATTTTATTTTTTGCACTATTTAATTTTAGTGGGGGTGGTCAATCTATTCGTTACGTAATTTTAGTGGGAGCCAACCAGTCTGTTAGGGAACGTTACATAAGGAGGGAGTCCAAAAATTGGAAAATATGCGTACGTACTATGTACACAGTCCTTTAATGTTATCACTAAGATTACTTGTGTGAAGAAATTCTTTTAAACTTCTCAAGTTCCTAATGCATATATCAAGAGGATTCTTTTATGGTTCTCTCTTGTAAATCCTAACTGGAAGTTTGTTTTACTATTACTTGGTATTACCTTATCTGACATTTTTTATATAAAAATTTATCTCAATGAATGCCACTTCACAGGAGTCCACTAAACAACAGAATAAAATAAACCAAATTAATATCAATTTGGAACTTGTGATGACAGTTATAATATTTTGTAGTAGATGAAACTATACCTGCAGGTAACCACATTCCTCAGATGAAATTGAAAATTTCCATTCATTATTTTCATTTAGTATTGTTGCTACCAAACTGAAACGAAGTACCATAAGAGATTGTAAAAATTATATTTTGACAAAGAACTTCATCAATATAATAAGTAGGAAGTTGTAATTGAAATTAGCTTTATTGAAGTGCTATAGATTATCAGCAGAATAGAGGTACTAATAACATCAACCAGTAATACTGAGTTATATTGTAAGTATTTAAATTTATAAGCTCTTAATGTGATAATTACAAATTATTAGGATTCTCCTCTCTTCTCAAGAAACTAAATCAGAATGTATACCACAGAAGAGGATTACCAAGTTGTGGTAAATGAGGAAGATATTAAAATAGAAGAGTTTACTAGACCAAGTGAGGAGTTTTTGGAAAATGCTGAGCCATTCAAATTACCATCCTATTTGTTGGGAAGCGAAAATATGCAAACGGATTTCAAAACATTTAAGCCTGTACTAAAAATGCGAAAACTTCAAATTATTTTACACAGTATATACTGCACTATTTTTGTATTATTTTAAACGCTTCTGCACATCACACATTCAATGTTTCAAAATTTCAAAAAATAAAAAGTAAACTACTGAAGAAATGTTGGGAAAATTAAATAGAATGCAAATATGAATGTAAATTAAAATCGTATTCTTCTACAGCTGCCATAATGTTTTCCAATTGTCGCCATTTAATGTTTAATATCAATTTTTATGAAGAAAATGATTTTCATTTTTAACAGTTTTGAAGTATGTGAATAGCTTTCTTGTACACAAAAATTAGCAAATTAGATGCAATTGTAAACTGGTAATCGGGAAAACTTAGACTTATTACATTTAAATGTTCTATTTAAGGATTAGGGACCGATCCAAGTGGGAATGTTGTCGCGCCAATGGACAACAACAACAGTTTGAAGGGGGTTCAACCAAGTGGCATGGAATCTCCAAATAAGACCCTTTTATTAAATGACGTCCAACTGAATGATTCCGGTGAAATTAAGATATGGTAAATTTTATTTGCAATTTTTGAGCATGACACAGAGTATACATTGAAGCAAACCTTTTCGCAGGCCAATAGAAATCTAAGAAACCAAACCAAAAAATAATCTAAACTGCCTTTCTTTTTTATAATCTGCATAAAAACCAACATTTAATTTCTGGCAGGCAGGCGTTGCTCAATTGCTTCTCTCAATACTCAATATACATTAAAAATTATAATACTTTTGTACTGTAGTATACATAGTATAAAGCATTGTATTACAATTTACCTACATTTCAAATGCAAAAAAGCTACATATTTTTATATAATTTTACAATTTTAATTATCTTTTCCTACGTCTGGAACAGGAAAAGATTGCGGCACAGATGTGACATTTGTGGAATACGGGTGTCTACCGCTTACCGTTTGAAGATTCATGTCAAAATTCACAAAAATGAATGCGACTATAGTTGCAACTTTTGCGGCAAACAATGCCAACGACTTGGTGATTTGGATAACCATATAAGAACTCACACGATGGAGAAACCTTATGCGTGCAACATCTGTGGTAAAACATTTGCAATATCAAGTAGTGTAAATACCCATAAAAGGGTTGCTCACAAAGGATCAAAGCCATATAAATGCAGCATTTGCAACAAACGATTTGAAGAGTACAGCAAATGTAAACTACATTGGAGGTCCCATACGAAAGAAAAGCAAGAATATAAATGCGATATTTGTGGTAGATGTTTTGCACAATCCAATAGTTTAAGAAAGCACGAAAGAATCCACACGGGAGAGAAACCCTATGACTGTGGTATTTGTGGAACTGCTTTTTCAGGGTCCAGTGGTTTACGGAGACACGAAAGGACGCACACAGATGAGGAGCGTGGCATATGCGAATTCTGTGGTAAGACCTACTCTAGAGCTGATACATTGAGAAACCACATTGCGGTTGCACATAAAAAAGAAAAATGTAACAATTGTAAAATCTGCGGAAAAAGTTTCACTTTGGCCACGGATTTGAATCGTCACCTTAAAAGTCACAAATGACAAAGGTAAACCTCACAAATGTCACATTTGTGGCAAGGAATTTGATACGTCTTCTGCCATGAAAAATCACTTAACGAGTCATCTTTAGAAAGCGGACTATCAATGCGATATTTGCGGAAAACAGTTTTTGGAGATATGTTCTTTAAAGTTTCACATTGACCTTGATCACTTTGTGGGGAAAGGTTTTTAAAGTCAATCACTTTTGCGGAAGAAAATGTACACTGTGTGGACGTTGTAAAATCTGCGGAAAAAGTTACACTTTGGCCACAGATTTAAAACTCATAAATAACGAATTTGAAATCATTTAAAGAGTCATCTTGAGAAAGCAGATAAGATAACATTTGTGGAAAGCAGTTTTTGGAATTATGTTATTTAAAGGTTCACTTTTAGCATTGCTTTATTGGGAAAATGTTAACCTCGCAAAGAAAATGTACACCGTCTATGGAAACCTGAAATGAATTTGAAAGGTGATTATTAGCAGATTTTCCATATTTTTATATAATGTATTCTTTGTTTGCTTGTAGTTTCTAATCATTGATCGTTATATAGATTAATTTAGGAATGCAAACACCAATGAGAATGGGAAATGCGACCCATAAATTAATGTTTAATTTTGAGCTTAAAAAAGTAAGTTTGTGATTGTATTAGTATGTAATGACTGTGAACGCAGTTAATGATTTATCATGTAATATTGTCATGATTATATAAAAACTGAATCCCTGAAAAATATTTCTTCCTAATGCACATTCTTTTACATAATTATTAATCAGACGCAGAATTGTGCTGTCTGCATGACCCATTTCAAACTAGAATTAACATTTGTCTTATGGACTACTCGATTTAAGATAAATTGCAGACTTCGAAATTAATTTAAGCACCTATTTCGTCTTCTTTAATTACATTTGTTTTACTTGCAAACTAAACAATCATGGTATCAATTACCATTGCTTGCATATAAAGATATGAATATCAATAAGAATGCATAAAAATGTACAAGAATAGAATGCTCTCAGAGAACCCTTTTCGTAGGAATTTGTTTGATGGATTCGAAATCTTATGGCTGGAAGGCGGAAATAAATTTCATGTAGTAAAAATAAAATAAAAACATAACAGTTAAAATTTATTTGAATTGGAATGCTATATTTCAATTTGAGAATTACATCCCTCATCACAGTCTTCTCAGTTTCCTACATCTTCCTAATTCCAACTTGGAATTTCCAAGTGCCCCCTTATGCTTTTTCGGCTGCCTTAGATTGAGTCTAAGTTTATTCTGAGTTAGCCAAGAAAGGTTATTTTCCCGCGGAACACAAAATACATTCACATTTGGTTCATCAAAGCAGATCATTCTAATTTACTAAATTATACGGTTTCTCTGTGGGATCTAATATCTTAATTATTATAAAATCTGTTAAAATCCAATAAATTTATTGATTTTCAGACGTTCATTTTTAGTGCAATGGGACACAAAAGCTGCTTCATTTGCTGCAAGGACTGCTTTCCTACAAAGATTTTTTTGAAAGAAAAAGTCAACTCTTCAGGTATCTGAAAAGTTATAACATTTAATCATTAGCAATAATTAACCATTTATAAATAGTATAAAGTATATGCAATATTATTTGTTATACTTAGGAACAGCAGATAATGAATCTGTGAATAATCATTTACAAGTAATTTTCCTTCTGCGTAAACTCTTGGAGATACCTGAAGACACCTGCTGCAAATTACTTCAACATTTTGGAAATCCGGATTTATGGATCGAATGCTGCCAATCGTGTTTAATCTTAGTTGAGCAGTCACAACAAATCTTTGACCAAATATTATCTTTGGAAAAGCAGTACGACCAGTTACGGATGAATATCAAAAACAGAATCTTGAAATCTCAGAAAACTTTCGATTATCAATCAAAATGTGAAGCAATTGTACGATCTCATGTCATTACAAAAGGTGAACATTTATAGACGCTATTACTGTTGACTTTTGATTTTTTAGGATCTTATTTATAGTAATATTTTTGTATTTTTGAAATTTTAGATATCGATTTTTTCATCAGAACAGATGTTATGGAAGGGGAGATGGAAGGAACTACACGGGCAAACACTGAAAAGGAATTGGAAACCAATTGTGCTTTAATAATACCTCCATCATTAAATCCTTATGTTGACTCAGCGCAACCTGTTATCTTAACTAGTCAAAACGCTTCATGGGACCTACACCCTGAAAACACATTCTCAATGTGCCAAGGTAATACTGGTTCAATTTACGCATTGCTTGAATGAAAAACTATAAATAGATTTTATATTAAATTATTAAATTTTAATAAAATAAATAAACAGCCAAATATAAGTAATTATCTTAATGAAAATATTTCATTCTTTAAATTTTCAGAAAAGAATGAGACTGACAACAATTTTCAAAGTTTTAGTTTCAGTGGAAAAACAGAATCAGTGGAATACGGAGATGCAAGTGCTGAGCAATACTACGATCCCCAAACAACGAATGACGAAGAATCGAATCCAGTTTCACATAATTTCCATGCGGATCCAAGTACCAGTTCAAGTAATTCCATGGTTGACATCCCATCCTGCCAAATCTGTGGAGAAACTTTTGAAGATATAATAGATCTTCAAACTCATGAAACACAGCATACCTTGGCCAAACCTAATGAATGTTTGATATGCGGAAAAGTTACGACTACTGCATATGGTCTGAGACTTCATATGGAGACACACAGTGAAGAGAAACCTTATAAATGTGAAATTTGTGGTAAAAGATTTAGACAAAGCTGTGCTTTAAGGCGTCACCACCGAATACACACTGGGGAGAAACCCCATAAATGTGAAATCTGTGGTAGAGAATTTATACAAAAAACTGGTTTAAAGCGCCACCAAATGACACACACAGGGGAGAAGCCTTTTAAATGTGAAAGTTGTGGTAAGGTATTTGTCACGAAGAGAGATCTACAACGACACGACTTAAAGGATCACCAAAAGACACATACTGCAGAGATACATTTTAAATGATCACCTGTTGCTAATTATTTATCAATATTCTAAGTCTCTAAAGAATTCCAACATAACATACTAGTGAGAAGCCTTTGAAATGCGGTATTGTCATCACATCAAGCATTCAGTTATAATAATTATATCTGTGTCCACAAAAAGATATGAACAAGGAAATATCCTAAATTTACTAAACGTAAAAGTAAGGGAAAGTTAATCACCTCCTTAAAATACTACAGAGTTTTATATACTGGAGAGAATCTGCTTAAGTGCGATGTTTGTGGAAAGTTTTTAGGTTAAATAATTGCTGAGTGGACGCAGTCAAAGGCACCTAAATCGATTTGTAATATTCGTTTTGAATTTATTTTCGTACACTGCCAGTGCATGAAGAAATTGAATCACCTGTTCAATAATCAACCATTGCAATAGATCTAGTATCCTCAACATGTGAAACATTAATTACTTTTGACAACTTGAACTTAACATTGAATTTAACAAATAAAAACACAAAATCGTTATGTACTAAATATAGTAATGTAAGAAGTTGAATCAAAAAGAAATGTACTTTAGTTTCTGATATTATGATCCATATTGTTTGTGATATTTGATATGTTAATAAATAATTTTTGATATTACGAAGTATTTTGGGTGAAACTGCGTAGTGATTATGGTGGGACATTTCCCCTCTCCACGATCTCCGGAAGCATTTTACAGTCTGTTACCCTGAACTCTTTGAAACGTAGGAATCTCAAGCAAAGTTTAAGTACAAACAAATAGTAATTGCATTGGGACATTATATATAATATATTGTTGTGCAAAATGTATTAACATATTTATTTTGCAAAAACGATATGATCAAACTTCCCTAACTTTAACCAACCTTAAAATTCCATATGGATTACATTTTATCAGTTCATTGTTAGCAGGCATTTTTAGTCGTCAAAAATAGCAATTCCCGAATAAACGTCAGAAATATTACACTTAAGAATCAATTATTTGAAATACAGTGTGGTACTATACTATATTAAAGAATAACTGAGAGGACACAACTTCAGTACGACTTTCTGGTAGTTGCATAGAAGTACTGAAATGTAAACAAGTAAATTATTCTCTACGGAATAGTTTACATTGACTTTTTTAAACAGTACATTTCGGTATTACCTTTTCCGGAGATCGACTATGTACTTTAGGTGCACTATTCTAAAGTCTCAGATGTATCGATATTTTACGGAATAAAAGGTTTGGGTTTCCTTAACGTTATATATTTGCAGTCGGTCAACTCCTTCAGTTATCAGATTTGGTTATTTTGCTAGCAACTACAATAAAAATGCCTTCAAGTTTTCTGCAAGGCTAACATTATAGCAAGCAAAAGCATACTTCTTATCTTAGATCAAGCTACGCTATCATTATCGTACCTATATACGTTAATTCTACCCAATTTATTGAAAATAAAAATATACATGGTTTAAGTTGCTTTCATTTAAAATTGTAGCCCTTATTACCAAAACGGAAGACTGCGAATACAATTAATCATCCAATTCTATATACCCTAAAAACTAAGTACTATGTCGGGGCACTATTGATTCAAGGTACCACTTTTGCCTGCTGACAGGAAAGTTAATCAAAATACAAATAAATCAAAATTATATAGGTAGTAGGATAGCGAAATGGCAAGGAGTTCCTTAAAAATTAATGGCTTTCTAGTTTTTTATCTTTATCTGAGTTAAAAACCGACGTTCTCAGTCTGCGTATTAGTTTGCTTTCTAACAATAATCGCTAAAAGTACACGTAGGCAAAACTTAATACTGTCATGTTGTCAAAAAAATATCTGAAAATTCTCCGTTCTTTGGGGAAAAGTTCTTATTTTTTTGGATTTACGTCTTTCACTTGGGATGACAAAAGTCAAATGATGGTAGAAGGGTCCTCTCGAGTCCACAGGGTGTACAATCGGTTTATTTTACTTTTTACAGTCGTACATGTGCATTTTTCCTGTTTCAGGGTTTGGTTCGTCCTAATGGAAACTCGAGATGTATCAGGGCAACTTATTAGTTTTGCATTGACATTTATTGCTCTTGTATTCCTTGTTTTGGCGTTTGCGAGTTACTACTATTCGGCATACCTTACTTTTTATGGTAATGCAATGACTCGCTTTCTTCTGGTATTTGCAGGTTAGTCACTTTTAATATTGTGAATTATTAGTGCTTCGTATCGTAATTTTTAGTAGCATTACTGTTTAGCACATTATGTTGTTCGAAAGTAATTTCTTCTCAAAATGACAAAACATCACTTCAGAAATTCAAATATTCTATGCTCTTTCAATTACCGTAAAAGCGAAACAAAAATCCAGGGCAATTATTTTCTACGCTCCTAATATTTTTGTAATGGGTATGTATGTAATATCAATACCAATACCATTAGGGAATTATTTCGATTAGTTTCACACACAGGAATATTAGTCTACATATACTAAAGAACACATAATATGAAAAATGTTAATGAAAACTTAGCCTATATCACGTACTCCTCTCTATTTCAATTGTTTTCTTGCACAACTAATGAAATTACTATAGTTTCACGAAATTGTACCATTTTGATTTTAATTTTGGTGAATGGGTTTTGTAGTGCTTTCGTTTTGCAGTTAGGAATGGAAAAAAAATTCCGATAGCGAACTATTTTTCAATGTATTGATTTTACCCACCAATACAAAATAATTCCCCACTCTGGTGAACTATCTATACTGACCATTTAACTCTGTTATACGGTACATATGTCATAGCCCCTGGGAGGACACGGCCTATGTGATTCGTAGCCCCGGCTATGTGCATGCAAGGGGTATAAACAACACTAGAATTGCCTATACAAAATATAAAATCTGAAGTTCTTTGGCCATGGGTAAAAAGTTTTACATGTTTTACAAATATTAATTATATTACTAATAAAAACTGATTCTTAAGTTAATGAATGTAGTAGTGTACACAAGGAACATAATGAGCGAGCATTATCCATCCTTGCATGGCCCTTCAAAACGTACCCAGGTAGGCCCGCCTATGAATTACTTTGACGCATAGCCCGGGCTATGAATCCCATAGGCCGCGTCCTCCCAGGGGCTACGACATATATACGTATGTAGAATTACCACTCCTCTGTAAGAAAATTGATTGTAAGTATTGAGAAGTTGTGACTCCTGTTGGGGGGATGAACACAATAAGCTTTTCATAGGGGAAAAGCAATAAAGAGAAGAAGAGTTAAAAGGTTCGATGTTCTGTACAATGTAAAAATAGGTGTTTATTTATAGTTTCTTGAAAGGTCAACATACATAAAAGAATAGTACAGATAATGCCAATTAATTCGCCAATAAAGAAGAGAGATGTACTTTAGAATTTGTAACCAAATCTCTTTGAACAAAATACAATAAATTGTCGTTCGACAATAGATTCATATACCGTACGGTAATTGAATAGAAAACATAAGTTGCCGTTCGGCAAGTAGTTACTTGTAATTAAGGGAAGGCGCAGTTCTGCACCGAAAAGGAGAAAGGAGCCGTTCGGCTGAGGTAGCAAGAGTTAGTGAGTTGGAGGAAGAGCTGTTGGAGTAGATCTTGTCCAGCAAGGGTAAACTCTAAGCAGAAAGCGAGGAGTCTGGAAGCAAACGTGGCTTCTTGACCCGCGGACGAGTCGCATCCTTCAGTGAGACGACACGGGCTGTTACGGGGGTTACAGAGTCCGCCACTAAATCTTTACCGCTATGGTAAAGCCTCTTCTGAGCACGGCACCAACGATTGTTGCGAGGATTAGGACAGTCTTTCGGGCGGTGGCCAATAGCTCCGCATTTTTTGCATGTAAAGAAAGATGTCCGTTGAGCCAGAGTGATGACAAGGTCAGGTGCTGTGACAGGAGAATCTAGCCATGTGTCGATTTGAAAATACAAATCCTCTAAAGAGACCGGTGGAGAGTTGTCGATTAAGGCAGCTTTCCAGCAGGGGTGGAGACCAGAGAGAACATCAAGTAACAAGGACTGGTTGAATTCGTCTTCAGAGAGAATGGAACCGACTTGTGCAAACATCTGCTTTCGTGCTCTTTCTGCAAACCGTCGTACAGTTTCGTTCGAATTCTGTACGGCACCAACGATATTAATGGGCTTCACTAAAGGTGACGAAGCAAAACAAAATTAGCAAATCCCAAAATAGCGCAAAATTTAATGCATAAATACTAGCATGGAAAAATAAGGGATTTTAGCAAAAATTAGTAAATATAGAATTAGTGAAAATAGAAGTATAACAAGGAAGAATTTTTATCTACGTCTTTCTAGAGCGCAGATTATAATTGTGATTTACACTTTCTACAGACTCGGCTCTAGTTGGAATTGGAACTGGAGTTTCAGAAATTCCAACGGGTCGGTCATAATAAGGTTTGATGTTCACGATATTGTGAACTCCCAAACTTGTATTACCAGGAACACTGGCTAGCTCATAAGTTAGTTTAGAACATACTTTTAAAATCTTATGAGGGCCTTGCCAGCGAAATGCAAACTTTTTAATAAACTTTTTCAGTTTACTAGATTGTGGGTGTGTGCGTAACAGCACTAAATCGCCCACAGAGAAGGAAATAAACTTGTGACGTCTACTATAATATTTGGCTTGTTTTGCCTGCGCAGTTTCAATATTTGCTCTAGCTTTAGCGTAAACTTTCACCAGAGTGTCTATTAAAACGGATTTGTACTCGCTGCGAGAATGCACTTCACAGTTTTGGTCATCAGAAATCCATCTGTCGAATGGTAGAGAGATTTCCCTACCTAGGTTTAACATTGAAGGACTAAAACCGGTAGTGTCACTGACAGCAGTACGTAGAGCCAGAGCGACTTCAGGCAAGAATTCATCCCATTTGGAATGTTTTTGCGAAATATAGGAAGAGAGAATTGCTCGAATGTTGCGATTTACTCTTTCAGTGATGTTACACTGAGGATGGTATGAAGAAGTAAATCTTTGTTTGACACCCCATGTCTTACAAAGTGTAGCAACTGTGGAAGACTTAAAACTAGTCCCATTGTCAGAAAGGAGAGCCACTGGAGCTCCCCACCTACAGAAAATTTCTTTATGTAGAATGGAAGCAATTCGATGAGCCTTTCCATCGCGTAAAGGGAACAATTCGACCCATTTAGTAAAGTGATCGACGACTACTAACAACTGAGTGTTTCTACTCGCTGTAGTAGGTAAAACGCCAATTAAGTCGACTGCCAAAATATCCCAAGGGCCAAAAGCTTTAACACTTTGTAATTGCCCTGATGGTTTAGTATTTGGACTTTTCGTTGACTGACAGATATGACATGACTTGACGTAGGAATACACGTCTTCGTGCATTTTGAACCAGAATACACGGCGAAGGAGCCGGAGTATAGTTTTACGATATCCCATATGGCCACTTTCACTGCGGTCATGAAAATAGGATAATATGTCATTCCGTAAACACTTAGGAATGAAAGGATATCTACCACCACTTTTGCCGAATTTGTAGAGTACTCCGTTTACAACATTGAAACCAGGAGGCAAATCGGTTAGAAGAGAAAGAACTTCGGGGTCATTTGACTGCTGTTCTTTAATGGAAGACAAACTAATAGTGTTTGTAATTGAACAAAGAAGTTTGTGTGACGGAAATTGTATTGGAGGAAACATATCTTCGTTAATGTGTTCCTCTTCGGGAGGGCCAACTGGGGCTCTGGAAAGTGCGTCACTCACGACATTCAATCTACCTTTTATGTGTGAAATAATAGGCTGAAAATCTTGTATTTTCAATGCCCAACGCATTAATTTGCTATTTGTGTCACGCATGCTATGCAACCATGTAAGCGCCTTATTATCAGTTTGAAGCTGAAACTCTTGGCCGTCAAGATAGTGTTCAAACTTTTTAAGGGCCCACACAATTGCAAGGCACTCCTTTTCGCATGCATGATAACTGGATTCAGTTTTTGTCAAAGTGCGACTAGCAAAGGCAATTGGTCGTTCACGTCCGTCGTGGGACAGTTGGCTGAGTGTAGAGTTTACACTTTCAGAATTGTCATGACTTACTTGCGCTAATACACCTGCAATGCCAATATCGGAGGCATCTGTCTTTAAAATGAAAGGTTTGGAGAAATCTGGAATGGAAAGTGTGACAGTGTCACAGAGTTCGGAGATGAGTCTGTCAAAAGCAAGCTGTTGAGATTCACCCCATGAAAATTTTACAGATTTACTGAGTAGTTTATTTAGCGGAGAAGCAATGTCACTGAAACGAGGTATGAAGTGGCGATACCAGCCACAGAAACCTAGAAAACGTTTTATATCTTTCGGAGATCTTGGTATAGGATAATCGCGGACAGCAGAGATTTTATCGGGGTCTGCTTTGATACCAGAAGGTGTAATAATGAAACCGAGATACTTCACAGTTGTTTTGCCAAAACTGCACTTATCAAGATTGATTGTTAAGTTAGCAGATCGCAATTTTTCCAAAACAAAAGTCAAGTGTTGAATATGCTCAGCCCATGTACTAGAATAAATGATAATATCATCTAAATATGCATCAGCAAAGACACCACGGCAATCAGCGAGCAAGGTATCCATAAAACGTTGATAAACAGCTGGAGCTGTTTTTAAGCCGAAAGGCATACGAGTGAATTCGAATTTTCCGAGTTCACAAATAAAGGCAGTGAAATGAATGCAATCCGGATGCATTGGGAGCTGCCAATATCCCTTTCGTTTGTCAATAACTGAGATAAATTTTGCATCTCCAGCGCGGTGGAGGAGATCAGGGATATTGCGAAAACAATAGGGGTCACCCTTGCAGCGTTGATTTAATTTGCGATAGTCCAAGGTAAATCTATACTTGTCTCCCTGCTTTTGAACGTTAACGGGTGACGCCCATTCGGATTTCGAAGGTCGGATAATACCCAGAGCTAACATTTCTTTCACCATGAAATTAATGCGCTCATTCTTGGCAGGAGAGACTCGATAGGCTCGTTGAGCAATAGGAGGACCGGTGACGAAAATTTCGCATTCGGCTAAAGGAGTACAACCAATGTTGTCACTAGCAACATCAGAAAATTGGTCGAGGAGTGAAGTGATATCCGCCTCCTGTTCACTGTTAAGACCTTGCAATGCACATAAGTACTCATGATTATTGTAAGGATGTGGTAATTTCGGTTCAGAGGAAAAGAAGAATCTTCCACGTGGAGTATCAAGCAGAATGTTTGCATGATGGATAAAATCGAGTCCAAGAATTAAAGGAAGTGACAGTGATTTCATTACGATAAATTCGAAATGAAATTCTCGATTTCTTAAAGTTAAAGAAATTGGAAGTGTGCCGAGTGGTTTAGCAAACGAAGTGTCACCGAGTTTTAGTGGTGACAAGATTTTTGGAACATACTGTAATCCTAAGGAACGTACTGTTTGTTCGCTAATGCAAGCATCATCGGCCCCACAATCAAAAAGAGCATTGAAATTATGAGAAAGGATTGAAACAGTGACAATAGGGGAAGATTTGAAAAAATATTCGGGTTGAGAAGTGAACCCTAAACTCACTTCTTCCCGCTGGAGTTTTCCGAGGAAGGACCAGGGGCTGGTTGAGCGGCTGCAGCTTCGGCTGCGCGTTTTCGCTGTAACTTTTTGCATTCGGAAATTTCGTGACCTTTATTTTTGCAGTACGTGCAAAATAAAGACAAATCTTTAGAAGAACTGCCACTTGGTTGTTCTTTTTCAGAAGAACGGTGGAGGAAGGTCTGTTTTTGAAGATGTAGACTGAGAACTACTGTGTGTAGGCTGAGGAGTAAACTTTTTAAATGGAATATTTTTATTCTGCTGAACTTTGATCAACGGATCTGTAGAACGGCAACGAAAAAGTTGCTTACCCATGAAGGAACGGGTTTTGTTAATATCCGTGATGACTTCGCGTGTGGTTGTAATGACTGTAATAACACTATCTAGTCTAAAACCACGGAGTTGAACAGCAATCTCAGGAAGGCAAGAATTTATAATTCTGTCTACTACTTTCACTGGGTCAACTGCAGGATCAATTTTGAGGTACAAATTATTTATTTGCCAACAATAAGCTTCGAAAGCCACATCAATATGTTGGGTCATAGAAAAAAGTTTGTGCATAAGAATATCTTTACAGCTATCACTATTGTGATATGTGCAAAATTCCGCCTTAAACGTATCCCAATCAGTTATTGTGGCTTTTACACCACGAAACCAATTTGCAGTGTCGCTATCTTTAGCAAACATACGACCTGCCATGAAATGCCAAAGTGACTTCGATGTCTTTTTATGCGTGAAGTATTCTTCAACTTCAGCAAGGAAGGATTCCGGTGTCATGTCAGCAGGGACAAACACCGGCATGGGGAAAGACGAAAACGAGTCAACCAGCACGGTAGGAGGCAAGGTTTTACTTGCAGTTTCAAGGGCAGTAATGGCAGCTTTCTGTCTGGCATTTTCGGCCAGGACGTCTTTCAGTGCCCTCTCCAAAGCATCAATCTGCTTATCCATGATGAGCGAGGTCAAAGAAGAATGAGGAGTGCACTAATTAATGCAAACTGAAAGATAAGAGGTGACTCAAGGTAAAGAATACGATTACGCTTTTGAATAAGGTAATTGGTTTATTGCGCTGGCAAGACAAAACCAATGTGTAAGGAATAACTAAATGTAATTATGATGATTGCTGGCGACAGCCAGACTCAAGAATCTTATCGTGAGTTTCACTTGACCAAGGTTAGCAGCAAACCAAAAGTTGCGAGTAAGAAAATGTGGAATTATGTATTCCAATGTTACTGACTTCTGTGTAAAATGCTGTAACTACTCAAGTGTAACTACGAAAGAGACAAAATTAGTTTGCGTTTAGCTGGCTTGTTCCAAATATGCTATAGAAATAGTATTGTTAGCGCAGCAAACAGAAAATGCGAAAGCAAATTGCAAATTTTTAAGCAAACCAAAAGTATTTGATAGCAAGAAAATTGCAAAGCAGCAAATTAGAAATCGCAGGGCGCAATACCTAATAAGGCTCAAGAGGAAAAACAAAATAATGGCAGTACTAAATGTATTTATAACCAAAGAAAGCTCAAATAGAACACCAAAATTGTACAAGAACTAAATTTTAGTTGGGCGCCATATTGTGACTCCTGTTGGGGGGATGAACACAATAAGCTTTTCATAGGGGAAAAGCAATAAAGAGAAGAAGAGTTAAAAGGTTCGATGTTCTGTACAATGTAAAAATAGGTGTTTATTTATAGTTTCTTGAAAGGTCAACATACATAAAAGAATAGTACAGATAATGCCAATTAATTCGCCAATAAAGAAGAGAGATGTACTTTAGAATTTGTAACCAAATCTCTTTGAACAAAATACAATAAATTGTCGTTCGACAATAGATTCATATACCGTACGGTAATTGAATAGAAAACATAAGTTGCCGTTCGGCAAGTAGTTACTTGTAATTAAGGGAAGGCGCAGTTCTGCACCGAAAAGGAGAAAGGAGCCGTTCGGCTGAGGTAGCAAGAGTTAGTGAGTTGGAGGAAGAGCTGTTGGAGTAGATCTTGTCCAGCAAGGGTAAACTCTAAGCAGAAAGCGAGGAGTCTGGAAGCAAACGTGGCTTCTTGACCCGCGGACGAGTCGCATCCTTCAGTGAGACGACACGGGCTGTTACGGGGGTTACAAAGTATTGTCCAAGCAATGCAATCCATAATTATAATTACTGATGTAAAATTCTGATGTAAACGGCCTTCCAAAAACCAAGATCTGTTTTGGGTTTCAAGCCAATGATAGAAAGATATTCGTAATTAATTGGAAAGGAATAACTGTATGAAAAGGTTAACAGAAAATTGTAGAATTACTGAACCCGCACTCATAATTTTTAAAATCTAATTATTTTACTTGCTCATGGCACTCATGCAGTGGGTTTTTGAACTAATGATTAAGTAAATAATTTACAGATGATCACTACAAAAACCGCAAACACAATGCAACATACCATGTTGATGCAATACTGCAGATTATTCGGATAATGGGGGACATAGGGATAGCAGTTGCCTTCTTTTTCTACTACAGCACTGAAGACTGCATTATATACCTTCCTACAATTCTACGAAAAGAATGGAGACATTATCTACTGAGTTTTATTTACGTTGTGTCCATGCAATTTTTATTTCGGGGAATTATGTCGTTTGGTCTATATTGCCTTTTCATCGGCTGGATTTCGCTTTATTGCCAAACCAAGATATGTCGGGAAATAAGGCAAGTTATTTAATAAAAGCACATAAGCCTCAGTAATAGTTCATTTTGAGAGCAGACTAGTTCTGCTCAAAAGAGTTAAAAAATAATCGTAGATTTTGAGATTGAACCGCCTACTGTGGTAAATAGAAAGATTAGGAGATGAATTCAGTAATAGTTGTCTATCGAATTATAAAATTGAATGAAATGAAAATCAACACCGCTCAAATAATTTTTTAATTGCGTAGATACGGAGCATCATCAAGAATCGCTAAAGACTCTGTGCGGAAAGTGGATACTGTGGTGAAGATTGTGAGAGCACAAGCGGTACTACACAACAGATTCCATGATGCTTACAGATATCTGTTTTTGCCGTTAAGATCCATCCTCACTAGAACAATTTGGGCTTGCAATTTTGTACTTTTGCAGACTCGCACCAAATTGAGTGGTTTGGAAATAACAATGCTTTCTTTTTTGATTTGGATATGCTTAACAAGTTGGATTGGGATAACAATGGTGTGTGCTCTTATTCACGCAAACTCGAAGAGCTGCAGAAAATCGTGGCTATTTTACAAACACCCAAATAGCAAATTTCAGGATATGTATGTGCAGAGATTTTGCAAGTCTTGGAAACCAATTAAATGTAAAATAGGTGATGTAGCCTCAATAACTCAACTAAGCCTTCTGAAATACACATATGTTCTAAGTAGGGGAACCATGAAAATGCTTTGTGCACTCCAAAAATGATATTACATGCCGCTGTAAATAACGTCAACCTAACTCAATAAAAAAATAGCATTTGAAAATCATGACAACATTCTTAATTAATACCAATAATAGAAATACTAATAATTATTTGTCTAATGTATTCCTTCATTTCTGAAACCAGCATAACCGAATTGCTTGGGAAAGATTATTCTCCTGCATTCCTGCATAAGAGCTACGTGTAAAGTAGTTTAATGTAACTTCATGAAAAAGCATTTTCCAAAAATGATTGCTAACTTCTGGATCATTAAATAGGAGTAATAATTTAATCATTCGAAAAAGCAGAGGTATTCTATTTTCATAAAATGTATATTTTTCAGCATGAAGAGATTCTAGCTTTCTGTATTGCGACTCTAACTTTGTGGATAATGCTGAAAAGCAAACACAAATGATATTTGTGTACTTTCCCTTTAACATATTTAAAAATCTATACGTGCTGCTTTAAATTAATTTTCCATAACTGGAAAAAGGGTATTGGTACACTTATTTGCAAAAGCGACACGATCAAACTTCACTAACTTTGGGCAACCTTAAAATTGCATTTGCTTCGTTTCCCAAAAAATTTACTGTTAGCTGTCTATTATAGTCGTTAAAATTGGCAATTCACAAATAAGTCAGAAAAATTAAAATTAAAGAGAATCGATTGTTTGCAATACATTGTGTTACTATATGTTAAGAAATTTTACTAACAGTGTAAAGTTGCAGTACGACCTTTTGATAGTTTGCTGTATATAAGTACTGAAATGCAAAACAAATGAATTATTCTACGAAATGGTTTACATGGACTTCTTTAAACACTACGTTTTCATAATATCTTGTCCAGAAATCTATAAATTACAGGTTCACTATTATTAAGTCTCAAATGTCTCGATATTTTGCGAAATAAAAGGTTTGGATTATATTGTAACCTTATATACATACAGTCAATTCAACTCCTTCAGTTATTAGATTTGGTTATTTTTCTAGGAACTACAATAAAAATGCCTAACACCATAAGCAAGTTTTCTGCAGAAAGGCTAAGCATTTTAAAATGCATTTCTTATTTTACATCAAGCGACGTTACCATACTTTATTCCATACCTTTCTACCCAATTGATTTAAAATAAAATTTAAAAATTACACGTTTTTAAAATTACTACTTCATTTAAAATTGCAGTTGTTCTAGTCAAAACGATAGAATATGCACACAATTGACAAAATATAAAATTCTAGATACCCAAAAAGTAAACACTACTGTGTCGGGGCATTAATGGTGCAAGGTACCACATTTGCTGCTGGAAATGCAATTACGGGATATTATATCTAAAAGTGGACGAATATTTTTTAATAGCAGAAAATTTATAAGTCAAAATTATAGACCACAGAAATTGCAAAAAGTAACATAGAAATTAATCATTCTAGGATTTATTTTTGGAGTTAAAAACCAACGTTCTGTTTCTATCTATAAGTTAGCTTTCTAACATTCGATAAAAGTATTTTATACCGTCATGTTGTCAAAAAAGTATCTAAAAATTCACCGTTATTTGGGGAAAAGTGCTTATTTTTTTGGATTTCTACCTTTCACTTGGGATGACAAAAGTCAAATGATGGTAGAAGGGTCCTCTCGATTCCACAGGGTTTATTACCGATTTGTTTTACTGTGGACAATCATACACGTCCTTTTTTCCTGTTTCAGACTTTGGTTCGTCCTAATAGAAACTCGAGATGTATCAGGGCAACTTATTAGTTTTGCGGTAACATTTTTTGCTCTTGCAATCCTTGTTTTGGCGTTTGCGAGTTTCTACTATTCGGCACACATAACCTTTTATGGTAATGCAATGATTCGCTTTCTTCTGGTATTTGCAGGTTAGTCATTTTTAATATTCTAAACTTTCAGTGTTTCCCTTCCGCTTCAAATAGTAGATAATTTTAAGCCAAATACAGTTACATGTTGTAGAATTATTCAACCCACAACCATAATTTTGAAAACTTAAAATTATTTTACTTGATCATGGCGTTCACGCGTTTTAAAACTAAAGATTAAATAATGAATTGCAGACGATCACTACAAATACCGCAGACACAATGCAACTTACCTTGTTGATATAATACTGCAATGTATTCGAATATTGGGTGGCATAGGGGTACCAGTTGCCTTCTTTTTCTACTACAACACCGAAGACTGCATTGTGTACCCTCCAACAATTCTACCAAAAGAATGGAGACATTACTCATTGCGTTTTATTTACGCTATGTCCTTGGTATTTCTAATTCGGGGAGTTATGTCGTTTGGTCTATATTGCCTTTTCATCGGTTGGATTTCTCTCTATTGCCAAACTAAGATATGTCGGGAAATAAGGCAAGTTATCAAATAGAAGCATATATGTATGTACATAGTAAGCCTGTAACAAAGAATTTTAAGCAAGTAGTTTTTCACTCTCTGTGATTTCAGATGTCCTCGCAAACATAATAGTAATTGGGTTCAAATAGACGAAAGCACTAGATTTTAATCATTTCATGAATATGATTATTAATACAATAATGATGTATTAATTTCCTATTATTTAGTACAATTGGGGAACTTATCCAAATAATGTTCATTGTCCACATTAATACCATGAATACCATTCTTGTCAGATTTTAGAAGTAAATTGACAATATAGGTACCTAAAATAAACACTATAAATGAGGAAATCCGACTTAAGATTTGATGAGAACAGACTATATCTTCAGCAGAGTTAAAACATAATCGTAGATTTTGAGATTGAATCGCCTGCTGTGGTAAATAGAAAGATTAGCAGCTGCATTTCAGTAATCGTTATGTCAATCGAATTCTAAAATTGAATGGCATTAAAATTAACCACTCAAATTTTCTAATTGCGCAGATACGGAGCATCGTCCGTGATCACTAAAGATTCTGTGCGGAAAGTGGATACTGTGGTGAAGATTGTGAGAGCACAAGCGGTACTACACAGCAGATTTCATGATGCTTACAGATATCTGTTTTTGCCGCTAAGGTCTATACTCACTAGAACAATTTGGGCTTGTAACTTTGTTCTACTGCAGACTAGCACTAAATTGAGTGGTTTGGAAATAGCAATGCTTTCTTTTATGATTTGGCTTTTCTTAACAAGTTGGATCGGAATAACTACGGTGTGCGCTCTTATACACACAAATTCAAAGAGCTGCCGAAAATCGTGGCTTTTTTACAAAAACCCAAATAACCAATTACAGGAAATGTATGTGCAGAGATTTTGCAAATCATGGAAACCAATTAAATGCAAAATAGGTGACGTGGCCTCATTAACCAAACTGAGCCTTTTGAAATACGCATACGTTCTAAGTAGGGGAACCATGAAAATGCTCTGTGCAATGTAATTGATATTATATGCCGATGTCAACCATAATAACGCCAATCTTATTCAATACAAAATTAAGATTAGAAAATAGTTTTATCATTCATGGTTAATACCAATCTTAAAAATAATAGTTATTACTATATATATTGTACTGTAATTTTATTACCTTGTAAATGGGCGAAATTTCACAGGACTTTATAAATAGACAAACAATACAAACATTTATAATTGTATTTGTTACACTCACAATGGCATATTCTTTCATTTCTGAACCGAGCACAGCCGAATTGTATGTGAATAGTTAATCCTCATGCCTGGATGCGAATAATTTCATGCAATGCATGTTCCAAAGTTTTTTGTTAAATACTCGATTGTGTTATTTAAAATAGACGGAGGTAATACATTTTAATGGTGTGTGTGTTTTTCAATGTACGAAGACATTTTAACTCACTAACTTCATTACTGTGACCATAACTTCGTGAATAGTGATCAAATAGAAACAGCAATTATGTTTGCTTACTTCCGCTTTAATAACATATTTAAAACAAAATATGTGATAATGCTTTTAATTAATTTTCCACAACTGGGAAACGAAGTTTTCTTTTTGTTCAATTTCTTCATTTTAGCATGGGAAAGCCATTTTATTAGATGAAAGTATCTGAAAAATTGACTTTGTAGTACTGCATTGTAAATGTCAGTTTCCATTAATTATTCTTTCCATATTTAATTCAATATTCATTGGAATCAAAATCGATAAAAGTACACGAAGCCAAAACTTAATATTGCCATGTTGTCAAAATATATCTGAAACATCTTCGTTATTTGGGGAAAGGATCCTATTTTTTTGAAATTACTTTTTTCACTTGGGATGACAAAAGTCAAACGATTGTAGAAGGGTCCTGTCGATTCCACGGGGTGTACAATCGGTTTGTTTTACTTTTGACAGTCGTACATGTATACTTTTCCTGTTCTTGATTAATGCCAATAATAAAAATACTAATTACTATTGTCATACACTATGTATTCCTTCATTTCTGAAACCAGCATAACCGAATTACTTGGGAAGGTTTATTCTCATACCTGCATAAAAGCTAAATGTAAAGTAGTTTAATGCAACTTAATGAAAAAGCATATTCCAAAGATGTTTGCTAACTTCTGGATTATTAAATGGGAGTAGTAGTAGTAGGGTTTTATTGATCGATATAAAGCATTATCAATCACAAATTAATCATTACAAAACATTATGCCAATAATTCCAAATAAATCCATCATAATACATAATCAAATTCCAAAAACAAATATTCACTCAAAATAGTATCACGACAAACATTTCCACAAAATACAGATTACTACCTCCGTATGCTCCCTTGCTTGCTTAGGTGGTACATTTACAACAGCACTACCTGTTTAATCCCAACTATAGGTACATAACACTATTAGAAGCGGGATCATACCCGTGTGTTGGGCTGACACCAAACAACAGCTCTTACACTAACAATGACACGTATAAATCCTATATCCCAGCAATTCATGTACATGAGTGTTCAAAATAATAATTAAGTAAATACGCGTTTTACCTGGCCCCTTGTCTTTATCGGCCTACAGTAGTTTCGCCCACACTCGTGCATGAGCGGACTTCCCCTTGAGACATTAACAATATATAGGTATGAAAAGTTGAGTTTGCGAGTGACCCGTCTAACTGACCAAGGTGAGTAGTATGTATTGAGTTGAAGCATATAGAGTTGCTATCAGAAGACACAGACCAGATGGGTATGACCTGCAAGGAGATGCTGAGCCGCCAGAAGACTATCCCATCCCATGAATGTCGACTTACAGCACGTAAAGGTACAGCGACTCTCCTCTCCAATACCAATTTGGTTACTTGAATTAGATTACACCCAACACAACATCAGTTGAAGTAGACGGTGTCTTCAAGAGCAGGAAAGGCCTCGTTTGCATACCGCCACAAGTTCCTATGCAAAGTCCTCCGCGATAAGGTTCAGCCATCTTCCGATTATGATATTTCAGCAAGGCACTTCATAAAAACCGAAAATATTAAATGGGAGTAATAATTTAATTATTCGAAAAAGCAGAAGTATTGTATTTTCATAATATGTATATTTTTCAATATGAAGAGATTCTAAAGCTTTCTAACCTGGGAAATACTCACTGAATATTACGATCCTAACTTTGTGTATAATGCTGAAAAGAAAATGCAAATGATATTTCTGTACTTTCGCTTTAACACATAAAAATAAATACGTAAACAAATAAATTATTCGCTACGAAATGGTTTACATGTACTTCTTTAAACAGTATATTTCCGTAATACTTTTTCCAGAAGTCTATTAACTATAGGTACACTATTATAAAGTCAAATGTCTCGATATTTTGGGAAATAAAAGGTTTGGGTTTCCTTGTAACCTTGTATACTTGCGTCAGTTCAACTCCTTCAGTTATCAGATTTGGTTATTTTGCTAGGAACTACAATAAAATGTGTCATGTGTACATAATACGCAATTTTTCTGCAGGAAGGCTAAGCACTATAAAATGCGTACTTATTTTAGATAAAGCCACGTTATCATACTTTATCCTCTTATTTTCTACCCAATTTAGTGAAAATAAAATTTCAAAAATTATACGTTGCTTCATTTAAAATTGTAGTTGTTATTGCTAAAACGGTAGACTATGCACACAATTGAACATTATGAAATTCTATATACCCAAAAGATAAGTACTACCATATCGGGGCATTATTGATTCAAGGTACCACTTTTGCTGCTGAAAATGCAATTACCGGATATTACATTTAAAAGTGGATCAATATATTTTAATGGCAGGAAAATGTGTAAGTCAAAATTGTAGGCCAAAGAAATGAAATGGCAAAAAGTAACTTAAAAAATAATGACTTTCTAGATTTTCTTTTTGGAGCTAAAAACCGACGTTGTGTTTCTATCCAACATTCGATAAAAGGACTTAATACTGTCATGTTGTCCAAACGATATCTAAAAAGTCTCCGTTCTTTGGGGAAAAGTGCTTATTTTTTTGGATTTCTACCTTTCACTTGGGATGACAAAAGTCAAATGATGGTAGAAGGGTCCTCTCGATTCCACAGGGTTTATTACCGATTTGTTTTATTGTGGACAATCCTACACGTCCATTTTTCCTGTTTCAGACTTTGCTTCGTCCTAATAGAAACTCGAGATGTATCAGGGCAACTTATTAGTTTTGCGGTGACATTTTTTGCTCTTGCAATCCTTGTTTTGGCGTTAGCGAGTTTCTACTTTTCGGCAGACATAACCTTTTATGGTAATGCAATGATTCGCTTTCTTCTGGTATTTGCAGGTTAGTCAATTTTAGTATTCCGAATTTTTAATGCTTCGTTTGCGCCTCATGCAGTAAATAATTTTAAGTGAAATCAGCGCCGCCCTTAGAATTGTGAGGCCCTGGCAAAATGGCGGAAAATATACAAAAACTGTAAATCTTATCTGCGCGAAGCGCAAAATTTTTGTTAATTTTAACAAATTGTCCTTGATTTTGAACACTACTTCAGCAAAATGGCACACACTATAGACGAATTCATAAATTTGAATTGCGCGAAGCGCAATTTTTTTTAAATTTTAACAAATTTTTGTTCATTTTCCTTGATTTGAGCACCAGTTTGGTAAAACGGGCACATTATACACCAAATAATAACAATAATTTGCGCGAAGCGCAAAACTTTTTTTTGATTTTAACAACTTTTCCTTAAATTCTTTTTATTTTGCACACCAGTTTGGTAAAATAGTGCACATATAATTTGCGCAAAGAGCGAAATATTTTCCATTTTAACAAATTGTACTTAAATTGTTTTGATTTTGAACTCCAATTTGGTAAAATGGAGCACATTATATGTCAAATCATAAAATACTTTGCGCGAAGCGCAAAATTTTTTTCGATTTTAACAAATATTCCTTGAATTCTTTTGAATTTGAACACTAGTTTTTGGATTTCGCGAGTTTGAGGCCCCTAAAATTTTATGAGGCCTGGCAAAAGCCGGAATTGCCCCCCCTTAAGGGCGGCCATGAGTGAAATATATGTAAATGCTAACATTGCTGTTTAGCACAATGTTTGATTGTTGAAAAGTCTATTTTTTCAAGATGACAAAATATCACTTCAGGAACTCAAATATCCCCTTTCAAATACCATAAAAATAAAATGAAAAGCCATAATGGCACTTATTTTTTCGCCACTTATTTTCGCGGAAAGGGTATAGAATAACAATATCATGGAGAATAATTTCGATTATTTTTCAATAAAGAATATGCAGAATATTAATCCAAATATAAGGAACATACGTAATATGAAAAATGCAAATGGAGATTTAGTCCCTTTTCAGTACTCCTGACTATTCCAAATTTTTTCCTTGCAGAACTAATGAAATTATTTTCAGATTTGTACCATTTCCACTTTTAATTTTGGAGCAAAAGCTTTGCAGTGCTTTCGTTTTGGAGTCAAGAACGGAATGAAAAATTGGGATGGTGAACTATGTTTTGACATGGTGAACTATTCTTCAGCGTATTGATTTCACGCATCAATGCGAAATAAGTCTTCAATCTGGCGAACCATTTCAATATTTTTAACCTGGCCATTTAATTCTGTTTTATGGTATTTTTACAGACTTCTCTTCAACTCCTCTGTAATAAAATCGCGAAATATTGTTCACGCAATGAAATCCGTAATTGTAATTATTGCATAATGATGTAAAATAAAACGAGTTTCCTAAAAAAGCAAGATCTATTTTGGGTTTCAAGCCAATGATGGAAATAAATTCATAATTAATTCAAAAGGAAGGACGGTTAGCAAAAAATTGTAGAATTATTGAACCAACAACCATAACTTTGAAAACTTCAAATTATTTTACTTGATCATGGTGTTCATGCAGAGAGTTTTTAAACTAATGATTAAATAATGAATTTCAGATGATCACTACAAAAACCGCAGACACAATGCAACATACCTTGTTGATACAATACTAAAATGTATTCAAATATTGGGTGGCATGGGGATAGCAGTTGCCTTCTTTTTCTACTACAACACCGAAGACTGCATTATACAAGGATGCAAAAACCCATGGGTTTTTGAGCAAAAACCCTCGACCCATGGGTTTTTGTGGGTTTTTGGGGTTTTTGGGTTTTTGGGTTATTGGGTTTTTGGTCTACAAAAACAATGTAATACTCTGTGTATATTACTTAATATTTGTTCTTTTTTGAGTCACAAAGGAAAAATATGATGAAGAACGATAGTTCTTAACTATTATTGCCAAATATATTCATATTTTACAGGATAAACGGTAATTTGTTATGAAAATTACGGTCTGTTTTACATTCCCGCCTAGCAAAAACCCAAAAACCCCAAAACCCATGGGTTTTTGATAAAAAAGTGGGTCGGGTTTTTGCTCAAAAACCCAAAAACCCAATAACCCAAAAACCCTGGGTCGGCATCCCTGGCATTATATACCCTCCAACAATTCTACCAAAAGAATGGAGACATTACTCATTGAGTTTTATTTACGCTCTGTCCATTGTATTTGTAATTCGGGGAATTATGTCGTTTTCTCTATATTGTCTTTTCATCGGCTGGATTTCTCTTTATTGCCAATCTAAGATATGTCGGGAAATAAGGCAAGTTATCTTACAGAAGCATATAAACCTGTAATAATTAATTTTAAGGAATTTGGTATTCACTCTGCGTGATTTTAGATGTCCTCACAAACAAAATAGATTTTAAACCTCAATTTAATGACTTTGACAGTCATTGTAACCTTGAATTCTTTATACTTTTAATCTTTTTTACAACAATTCGGGCTTTTTCATTATCATTGGGTTCAAATAGACTAAGGCACTAGATTATAATCCTTTCATTAATACGATTATTAATACAATAGGGTTGTATTAATTTCCTATTATTTAGCACAATGGTGGTATTTCTCCAAATAATTTTCATTATCCACATTTAATGTCGCAAATACCATTCTTGTCAGATTTTAAAAGTAAATCGACGATATAGGTACCCGAATTAAACAAAATGAATGAGGGAATCCGACTTAAGGATTGATGAGAACAGACTATATCTTCAGCAGAGTTAAAAAATAATCGTAGATTTTGAGGTTTAACCGCCTACTGTGATAAATAGGAAGATTAGGAGCTGTATTTCAGTAATGGTTGTCTATTGAATTTTAAGATTAAATAAAATTACAATTAACGCCACTCAAATAATTTTCTAATTGTGTAGATACGGAGCATCGTCCGTGATCACTAAAGATTCTGTCCGCAAAGTGGACACTGTGGTGAAGATAGTGAGGGCACAAGCGGTACTACACAACAGATTCCATGATGCATTCAGATATCTGTTTTTGCCGTTAAGGTCCGTACTCACTAGAACAATTTGGGCTTGCAACTTTGTACTGTTGCAGACTCGCACCAAATTGAGTGGTTGGGAAATAGCAATGCTTTCCTTTTTGATTTGGATTTTCTTAACAAGTTGGATCGGAATAACTTTGGTGTGTGCTCTTATACACACAAATTCGAAGAGCTGCAGAAAATCGTGGCTATTTTACAAGCATCCAAATAGGAAACAGGAAATGTATGTGCAGAGATTTTGCAAATCATGGAAACCAATTAAATGTAAAATAGGAGACGTGGCCTCATTAACCAAACTAAGCCTTTTGAAATACGCATACGTTCTAAGTAGGGGAACCATGAAAATGCTCTGTGCAATGTAATTGATGTTATATGCCGATGTCGACCATAATAACGCCAATCTTATCCAATACAAAATTAACATGGGAAAAATGTGATATCATTCATGATTATTTTGATTATTACCAATAATAAAATACTAACTAGTATTACCTTATTTATTGTACTGTAATTTTATTTAACTTGTCCATGGGCGAAAGCTCACAGGGACTTAATAAATAAACCATTACAAAACGGATATATCACAGTAGTGCAACTGTAATATCTTGCGTAATTTCAACTTATTTCAAATTATTCAAAAAAGTTTCAATTTATTTCAAAGAATTCAAAAAAGTTTCAATTTATTTCAAATTCTACAAAAAGATTTCAATTTATTTCAAATTATTCAAAAAAGTTTCAATTTATTTCAAATTATTCAAAAAAGTTTCAATTTATTTCAAATTATTCAAAAAAGTTTCAATTTATTTCAAATTATTCAAAAAAGTTTCAATTTATTTCAAATTATTCAAAAAAGTTTCAATTTATTTCAAATTCTACAAAAAGATTTCAATTTATTTCAAATTATTCAAAAAAGTTTCAAATTATTTCAAATTATTCAAAAAGGTTTCAATTTATTTCAAATTATTCAAAAAAGTTTCATTTTATTTTAAATTATTCAAAACGGTTTCAATTTATTTCAAATTATTCAAAAAGGTTTCAATTTATTTCAAATTATTCAAAAAAGTTTCAATTTATTCAAAAATGTTTGAATTTATTCAAAAGACGGGTCATTAGCCCAGACTACGACATATAGTGGTCGCCAGTACAGACTGCGACACATACCACAACATACACACAACATCCAATACATACACACAACATACGTATAGTACGAACAGTTTAACCTCCCCCTTTAAGGAAAAGGCGTTACCCAATTTTGCTCATTTACGAACTTGTTCATAAGGAGAACCTATATTTTCATAATGTGGAAACAGATTGCAAAAAAGTTTAACCGTTCTTGAGTTACAGCGCTATCTCACTGACTAACTAACTAACTAACTGACTGACTGACTGACTGACTAACTCACAGACAGACAGCCCAATGGCATACAGTAGTTGCACTACTGAATAATCAAGCAAAACAAATAATTATAACTGTATTTGCTACATACAGAATGGCGTAATCCTTCTGAAACGAGACAACCCAATTGCATGAAAAGTTAATTCTCATGCCTGGATACGAATTTGCATGCAATTTAATGAAAAATCATGTTCCAAAGTTTTTTGCTAAATGCTCGATTTTGAAATTATAGCAGTAATTTTATCCTTGGAAATAGACAGTAGACTTTTCAATATTTTTAGATTACAAGAGATTTTAACTTACTAATTTAATTTTTGCTACCATAACTTCGTGAATGGAATGCAATGGAAAGAGAATTTGTATTAGCTTACTTCCGCTTTAATAACATATTTAAAACTAAATATGTGATGCTTTTAATTAATTTTCCATAACCGGAAAAAGAAGTGTTTTCGGTTTGTTCATTTCTTCATTTTAGCATGGGAAAACCCATTTTAGTAAAGACAGGATCTGAAAAACTGACCTTGTAGTACTGCGTGGTAAATGTCAGTTTCCATTGTAATAATTATTCTTTCCATATTTGATTCCATATTCATTGGAATCAAAAGCAGCCAAATTTCGCCTTATTTACAATTTAACATCGCTTATCAATATAAAATACATCGCTGTGTATTGAGTGTAAAAGTGTAAGCTTATTTATATCTGACAAGACTGACCACCAAGGAATATTTTCCCGCGTAGCACAAAATATATTGACATTTGGTTCACCAAAACAAACTTGAATTTTACTTCTGGGCTCTGGGGTTTAGAAAAAACCAAATATCTTGATATTTTTTACCAATATTACCAGCAACATATTGATTTTAAAATTTCTTTTTGTTATATCAATGGGACACAAAAGCTGCTTCATTTGCTGCAAGGAGTGTTTTCCTACAAAGGTTTTTTTGAAAGAAAAAGCCAACCCATCAGGTATCCGAAAAGTTAATATCATTAATCATTAGCATTAATTAACCATTTATCAGTAGTAGAAAATATATCTTACTTGTATTACTAACGCAATATTATCTATACTTAGGAACAGCAGATGGTGAATCTGTAAACAATCATTTACAAGTAATTTTCATTTTGCGTAAACTCTTGGAAATACCTGAAGACACTTGCTGCAAATTACTTCAACATTTTGGAAATCCAAATTTATGGATTGAATGCTGTCAATCGTGTTTAATTTTAGTGGAGCAGTCACAACAAATCTTTGACCAAATATCATCGTTGGAAAAGCAGTATGACCAGTTACGGATGAATATCAAAAACAGAATCTTGAAATCTCAGAAAACTTTCGATTATCAATCAAAATGCGAAGCAATTGTACGATCTCATATTATTACGAAAGGTGAGTCTTCATAATTTGTGTGACATTACTATTGTTGACTGTTGAGACTGTCATGCTCAATTAAAGGCGTCTCAATTGATACATACTACACAGTTTCAAATTTACGTTCATATTCAATCGCACGTCAATGTATAGATATTTTAAGGTGATTTAAATTAAGTTAGTTGAAATGATGATAAGGGTATATTGTTGGATAGTGTTTTGTAAGTCATTTGAATGGTATTTATTGTATGATGAAATCTTGTGAAATGTTTTGGAGTACACCAAGTTCGCTTAGGTTAAGTTATCATTATATTTGTTGTTAAGTTTATATAACTTATATTGAACTGAATTGACTATATTTCCATGAAATGTAAATCATTATTTTACCTATTATTGAAATGTGTTTTAATTATTCAGGTCTATACTTTCTATGTTTAACTTATGTCTGTAAAATCAATTATGCATTATCTTTTATGAATTATGTTAATTAGCTTGAATGTTCAATTAATGTAAGAATTTGTGTGACCTTACTTTTTATGCTCTTTTATGATTGGTCAAATGTCTTAGCTTGGCTTCACTTTTTCTCCTATAAATAGAAGTCAAGCCGTGTATTTCATTAGTGTTCTTGGACCTGTCTTGCCGAACGTTACTCTGCCAGTTTGGTAAATAAACATACACGAAGACGATTCCTTCCGCTGTAGTCTTATTCGCACCATAGGGCACGTTCATACAAGGCACACTCACATAACCTTTCATAAGAGGACACCATACATAGACTCCCTGCTCTGACTTTAGAGACTCTGACGAAAAGAGACACTCTACTGCTCAGAGAGGACATCAACCACAAGCATACATTCATCATATCTTCTCATCCCAAATCTTCATCAAGCTATTATTAAGAACTTAGCCATTCATCCCAATCCAGCTAAATCAGCCCTCAACATATGGTCCTTCGAGCCGGATGTCAATCTGAAGATTTACACCCAACAAAACTTCCGGGAAACTGAACTGGATTGGTGAGAAACGAAGATTTGATCAATCGCCACCAAGGAGGACTTCACAGAAGATCGTAAGCTGAACTCCTGAGGAGGGCATCAGGTCCTGCAGCACTTTTGAAGGTGACGAAAACCTTACAGTGCTTACAACGTTAGTGGAGTGAAGACCGTCAGTAGAAGAAGCATTGATCGAGTACACCACCCATTCCTATATCTACACCATGGACGCAATTCGGAGAAAGCGGAAAGGACTGAAGGCCAGCGTCACTCGTAGTGAGACAACTTTAGCTCCATACAGTGCAGCTCGTCCTCTCCAGCCCCATGAACTTGCCGTTCAAGAAGCAAAGATTGAAGATTTGCTGAAAACAACCAAAGGACTCTTGGATGAAACTGCAGATGAAGCAGACGATGCAGAGTACGACACGGAAGAACCCGAGTACGCTGCAATAGAAGACAGAATCCTGAAGCTGAAAGAAAAACTCCTCATGATGAGAGTAACTTCAAGAGCTTCACCCAACCCGAGCACTGTCTCATCAAGAGGAAATGAGATCCAACTACCTCGTCTGGAACTTCCTTCGTTTAGTGGAAATCGTCAAGACTGGCTGTCATTTCATGATCTCTTCAAAGCAGCCGTCCACGACAACGATACCCTGTCCGGAGCCCAGAAGTTACAATACCTGAAGGCAGCGGTGAAAGGGGAAGCAGCCATTCTCATTCAGCATTTCCTGTTGACTGATGACAACTACAAAGAAGCTTGGAAGACTCTGGCAGCTCGATTTGAAGACAAGAGGGTACTACTGAACGTGACCCTTGACCGTCTTTTAGCGACTCCAGTTCTTCAGCAGGAGAATCCGTCAGCGTTGCAGAACCTCGGCGACAAACTTCGAGAATACGTTCATGCAGTCGACATTCTCAAAGTGCCCCGAGAGCAAGTCTACGCTCTTCAACTCATCCAACTCGTCACGAAGAAATTCGATGCAGAGTCTCGCCTTCAATGGGAACGATCTGTTAGGAGTGATGTACTCCCTACCATTGAAGACTTCTGCAAATTCATCGATCAGCAAGCAAGGGTGACTGGAGCAGCCAGAGCCATCTCAAAGATGAAACCAGTTTCAGATCAAAGAAAGCAAGGAGCAGCCGTCCATTACGGGTCAAGTGAGACTCAGCAGACCAGTTGTGTTGCCTGTAATGAAAAGCATCCTATCCATCAATGCAAGACCTTCAAGTCGATGTCTTTGGGAGATAGAGTGAAACTGGTGCGAAGCAAGCATCTCTGTTTCAACTGCTTGAAAGGAGGACACCGAGTCAGCGACTGCAAGAGCTCAACTTGCAAACGATGTAGCAGCCAACACCATACCCTTCTTCACAAGGAGGAAGAAAAGCAGTCCGAGGGCACCATCGCCTCCTTCTTCTCCATGAGCAGACGAAGGAAAGGACTTCTCTCAACTGCACTCATCAAAGTTCGAGACAAAGAGGGAACCTACCAAGTCTGTAGAGCCTTACTCGACAACGGGTCCGAAACCAGCTTCATTACATCTAGATGCGCTACCCGGCTGGGACTTCCAAGACGAACAACTGGCGTTCCATTATCGGGTCTGGCTGGATTGGATGCGGGAACTGCGACATCAATGGTTGACCTAACTTTCGCATCCTGCTACAAGAACAATCATACATTCAACGTTGATTGTCTCATCTTGAAGCACATCACCAAGGATTTGCCAGCAGCCCCTTTTCCCAAAATCAATTGGAAACATCTTGAAGGATTGAAGCTTGCCGACCCTCTCTACAACGAACCCGGGCGAATCGACATTCTTCTCGGTGCTGACATTTACTTCGACCTCATACTGTCTGGAAAGAAAGAGGGACCACCTGGATCTCCAACCGCTCTCCTGACTGAAATTGGATGGATATTGGGAGGAAGGATCAATCCAGCAATTACTTCGTTGGTACCCTCCGAATCTACTCGATGCAGCTTGGCCATTCCCAAGGAGAGTCATGCAGCTGAAGAGGACACCATTTCTTCATTGAAGACTTTACCTGAGATTGTGCCTCACTTCACTGATCCAAGGAAAACCACATCTATGCCACCTCTAGGAGAACATCGTAAGCAACTTTCAACAAGCACTTGGAAGCTACCTCATCTTTAGTTGAATGCGGTGATTCAAGGCGGGGAGAATGTTGGATAGTGTTTTGTAAGTCATTTGAATGGTATTTATTGTATGATGAAATCTTGTGAAATGTTTTGGAGTACACCAAGTTCGCTTAGGTTAAGTTATCATTATATTTGTTGTTAAGTTTATATAACTTATATTGAACTGAATTGACTATATTTCCATGAAATGTAAATCATTATTTTACCTATTATTGAAATGTGTTTTAATTATTCAGGTCTATACTTTCTATGTTTAACTTATGTCTGTAAAATCAATTATGCATTATCTTTTATGAATTATGTTAATTAGCTTGAATGTTCAATTAATGTAAGAATTTGTGTGACCTTACTTTTTATGCTCTTTTATGATTGGTCAAATGTCTTAGCTTGGCTTCACTTTTTCTCCTATAAATAGAAGTCAAGCCGTGTATTTCATTAGTGTTCTTGGACCTGTCTTGCCGAACGTTACTCTGCCAGTTTGGTAAATAAACATACACGAAGACGATTCCTTCCGCTGTAGTCTTATTCGCACCATAGGGCACGTTCATACAAGGCACACTCACATAACCTTTCATAAGAGGACACCATACATAGACTCCCTGCTCTGACTTTAGAGACTCTGACGAAAAGAGACACTCTACTGCTCAGAGAGGACATCAACCACAAGCATACATTCATCATATCTTCTCATCCCAAATCTTCATCAAGCTATTATTAAGAACTTAGCCATTCATCCCAATCCAGCTAAATCAGCCCTCAACATATATTATGTAGATACTAATTAAGTGGACAAAATATTTTTGGTGTGTGGACGTTTTCATACCGTATTGGCACGTATATGTTTGTAACATAGATTTTCAGCGAAATAATGTAAGCATTGGATGAACAAAGCTACTGAATATATAATATATATTATTTGACAGCTGTTAATAGAATTTCAAAAGAAGTATTCTCGACTTTTTGATGTTGTTTACAGGAGTTTTCATAACTGAGCAATTAGGCATGCAGCCTTTTCCGTAAAGCTGTGCAATAGAACTATTTTTTAAAAGTGTTGAGAATATCTTTTGCTAATTTCCTAGTTTTTCATTTCTAAATTGCTTGGTTGCTGGTTTAAAGTTATTTTAAAATACAAGTATTGAGTTATTATTAAATATTTTTTTATTTTGTGTATTAAATCTGATTTCACAAATTTATGTATGTCTTATTTTATGCAATCTAATTTTCTCTTCAATATACCGGAATAAAATATTAAATATTACCTTTATTTTGCTATAATGAAATTATAGTCACGAATTATATAAGAATGAGTACCGCTCACTATAATGTGACTACATTATTATTTGCTATACGTTATACTAGTTTACTAATTTTGTCTAATTGAGGGAATGGTCAATTTTTAAAATATAAAAATGTTGTAGAAATGTTTTCATTCAAATTATGGTCATCTGCTCTGATAATGAAGATATGACTTTTTCGGATCCTATTTATTGTAATATTTTTATGTTTGCTTTTCAAAATTTAGATATCGATTTCTTCATCAGAACAGATGTGATGGAAGGGGAGATGGAAGGAACCACGCGGGAAAACACTGAAAAGGAAGAGGAAACCAATTGTGTTGTAATAATACCTCCACCGTTAAAGCCTTATGTTGACTTCGAACAACCTGTGATCTTAACCAGTCAAAGCACTTCATGGGACCAGCAACCTGAAAACACATTCCCAGTGTGCCAAGGTATTACTGGTGCAATTTACACATTGCTTGAATAACACCTAGAATGTTTTATTAAATTTTAATATGAAAAAGGCTATATGTAAGTAATTATTTTGATAAAAACATGTCATTCGTTAAATTTTCAGAGAAGAATGAGACTGACAACAATTTCCAGAGTTTTAGTTTCAGCGGAAAGACAGAATCAGTGGAATATGGAGATGCAAGTGCTCAGCAATATTACGATTCCCAAGTAGCGGATGAAGAAGAATCGAATCCAGTTTCATATAATTTCCATGTCGATCCAAGTACTAGTTCCAGTAGTTCCATGGTCGATTTTCCGTCGTGCCAAACTTGTGGAGAAACTTTCGAAGATATAATTGATCTTCAAACACATGAAACACAGCATACCTTGGCCAAACCTAATGAATGTTTGATGTGCGGCAAAATTTTGTCTACAGCATACGGTCTGAGAATTCATATGCTGACACATAGTGAAGAGAAACAGTATAAATGTGAAATTTGTGGTAAAGAATTTAGACAAAAACAGGCATTAAAGCGTCACCACAGAATACATACGGGGGAGAAACCCCACAAGTGTGAAATGTGTGGAATGTGCTTCAGTCGTCTTGACTATTTAAAAACACATATAAAAACTCACGAAATTGAACCTACTTTACATTTATCCTAATATTTTAAACTTACTGATCAGTATTTACCATTTTTATTATCAATTTACATTTTACATCAGCGATTGCAATTTACAATTTGCGAAGAAGAAAATGCACCTAAAAGTATTCTTGGAGCAACTGGATTATTCCTGAACATTTTGTTTATAAATTACCTAAGCAGTATTAAGTGTCTGTTTTTAACTTCTAATAAAATCAAATATTAGAAAACTATTGAGTTTGAAAAATTAGTAAACATTAATGTTAATTTTATATAGATAAATAGATGTTGCGGATTTTGGAAATTATGAACCTAGGTAGCTGCAATGCAAAGTAGGCAAAGTTTACACATCAAAAAGGTTGAAAAATCACAAATGGGAAAGTAATTGGTTGCAAGATAAAGTAATTAATGTAGAGTGTGTACTACATTTTAGTTGGAACTAATTTTATTGCCAATACATTGTATAGGTACAGCATAATGTTTGAATTTAGTATTTATCTTCGTTGTGATAAGACTTTCTTATTTGGGAATACTTGCAAAATAGTACAAAATATTTACAAAATCTGTATTTAATTCTGTGGCGATATCCAGATTCAGTGATGGTTTATGAGTCCACCATTGGTTGGCTTGTCGTATCTACTGTTTCCTCTGGATTAATTATTTCATGTAGAGCGTCCAATGTCTTGGGAAGTTCGTTTGAAAATTGTTCATCATGCGGTGCATATCGAAGTCGATCGTTCAAAATGTAGTAAAATTGGCGATATTTTTCTTGACTGATAATTTGACGATTTTCCACAAATCTTTTTAAATCTGACCATGCTTTTCCGGCATGTGTGTTTTCCAGAAATGAGCGAGACACGTTGAAAATCTTTCCAATCTTTGTATTTGCAAATGCGTGTCCTTCAGCAAAAGCAATACCTCCAATTTGGTTAAGAATTTTATTTCCCCAAAAAGCCTCTTGAAATGTTGTATTAGGGGGGATATTATTATCAGGAGCCGACCATGGTGTGGCACATAGAATAATTCCTCCTCCCGAAGACACGTATTGCTGTACACCTTCAAGAACATCTTTACTCGTGTCACTAGATTTTACTAAATTATTCAATAGTATAAAGTCGTACCGCTTTAATGAGTCAGTTTTTAATTCTTTTTCAGAATTGTCAAAATTCTTAAAATTGATCCCATTTTCAGTAAATACTCTTTCAAAACTTGTCTTGCTCTCTGTGTTTTCATACATTCCTGCAGTTGAGTTGGTTTTGTTAGCTGAAACCCATTTGACAATGTTTGCAAATAGTTTGTCATTGTCCACTATTTCATAAGGTCGAACAAAACAACTGGAGTGAGCGTAAACGACGAATCTTCCCTCGCCGTACTGCCCACCGGCAATAACAGGACGAAGAGTTTTACCAATTGCAGTTCCAGACACAATTGGAAAAGCATTTCCCCCGTACACAGTAAGTATTCCAGAATTAACTCTTTCGTCAATTTTTTTCAGTCCTGACAAAATATCATTCAAGTCTTTTGAGTCATCGGGTGGAGAACTCTCGTCGCCAAGAAATGTCAGTAGCGTAAATAAAAGCACCAAGGAGACTAAAATAACCAAAATTACGACGAGAACTATACACTTCTTATTTGAAACGTCACAGCTGCCCATTTTAGAGTAATAAATTAAGTAGTGTTAGTAATGGTATAAAATTGCCGAGTTTATTTTCGAATTATGTATTTTCTGATAAAGCAAAGGCAGTTGAAGTTCGGAATAGAAGCTTTTAGCTAAACTGCACCTAAAAATTCAGAAAATAACCGGTATGTAGATACTACACATATCATGGATATTTTAAACTAAATTAGTGTATTTTAAAACTAACCTTAAACCCGGTAGTACATATTTTCCTTTAAAATATCGATGAAATGACTCCAAAGTAAATGAAACGAAACCAATGTCGTAAGATCTCCGGTTGTAAATGATGGATTCGGTGTACTTTATAGGAATAATATAAATGCAGAGCGTTTCTGAAATAGTGACTCACTATTTCATTGCAGTAAATGGAAAAGTGAGTCTCTAATTCTGAAGCTCTGTGTGCACAATACATCAGAGTACAGATTCTAACCCTAACCTAACGCATGAGCTACTACGAGGGATGTAGTATTGTATTGCAACCTGCAATATCGATTAGAATTTGCTGCACCGTTTGCTTTCACGGTTTGGAGTTCGATGGGCCAACAGAAAAGGGCTTGAGTAGGGATGAAGGGGAGACCGCAATTAGAGTATTGTGGAATGGAATATACAACCCTCCAGATGTTAGAAATTAGGGTGACTCACAATGAGACTAGAGGCGGAAGACAGGACTTGTACAATATTGTGGGATAAGGGTATTTGATTTCATATACACAATATTACCGACCTTATAATCACCTACACTACAACCTACAAGATATATAGTTCGTTTTCTTCACAAAGATGACAAACCATTTCATTAATCCTAAAAGGTGACAATGTGACAAACTAAAATAGTAATTTTTCTAAATACTTCACGAATTTCGCTCATTCTCTATGCTTTCCGGAAAACAAAGGAAATTTTAATGTCTTATAGTATGTAATAAGTTAGTCAATAGTATAGTAGATTTACTATCGCCACCAAATCAAATGAAACAATGGCAAACTGTAACCATAATCATGCAGAATGCAGACATCCGGCAAATAAAATACTAATGTAAATAAAAACTACAAATATGCTACCCGTCACAAACTAATTAGCGCAATATCTTTGTATACATATTTTATCATGACCTCGGTCTTTGTTTGAGGGTAATGTTTGCCAGTTACAGTTGAATTAAGCTTAGACAATTGCAATAGGTACTCCAATTCCAAAAACTGCATTGCATTTTACCTTATACGAACGAAACTGATGGAAAAAGAATGTTTCTGATTGGCTAAAAATATTTGTAAAATAAATAATTTTATTGGCTCTTTGCCTACCGGGGGCTATTTTGTATTCTTTATCAAAGATTCAAAGTGGTTATTGTCCAAATTCTGAAGTGCGGAGTCACATTCTCATCACTTTTCGTTGCCCAGTCAATACCAAGTCAATACCAATATACATACTGAGTACATATTAAGTATTATTCTGCAAACCGAATACTAACTTACAGAAACATTAGAAATGCATTGTATTCAATAAAGAATGATATGAAATGCCTGAAGGACACTATATGTCATGACATAAAGTATGGATTTGTATTATACCTTATCTTGGTTGCACCTATAAAATAAAACACTTATACTTATTAACAAATGTTCCATTCATATTATTATTCTTTCTAATTCCTCCTAAAGTGCTCATCATGCAATTACAGTATAATCACGGTACCTAGGTAATTACACGTACGTATGTGATGCCATATACTCCGTTTGTAAATAAAAATAGACCAATATCCTAGGTGCCCATAGACATATTCATCCCACATAATTGGTGAAATTTTTATAAATTGAGTATTGCATCAACTAGGTAGGGTTATGTCTAGTCGCCTTGGGTATAACTTTTACCAAGGTTGAAAAGTATTTCTTAGAGGAAACTTTCATTATTTCTGGTTCCGAAGTTCTCGAGGATTGTGTAAAAGTTTTTACTTTTTACAGATCGCATGTGAATATGAATGCGAAAACTTTAATGCCAACACAGCGGTTTCAAATAAATTACTAGATGTGAAAAGATATTCTTGGTTCATTTTACATGCTGAGACATTGAAAATGTTGCCGAAAAAATGCAGCATCTCAGAATCAACTCTTTTATTACACCCGATCCGATGTATATTATAAGCCGTGACGCAGTGTGTATGTACTTATTCGTACTTAAAATTTTGATAATTATAATACTACGTATTACTTTTATTGAAATAATACATATAATTAGCATATGTACAGAAATAATCGTTGAATATATATTTAAACTTCAATTGCATCAGGTCAATAAATGTATTTATTTGTATGTATTCCAAAATATTTCGAAATCAGACCGGCTTCTCCGAAAGACTTGAATATAATCATATCTTGATTACTTGGAAATGTTTTGCCAACCTAACGAGAAATTACAAATGGCCGTTTCAAAGTATTGATTGGAAAATATGTACTAGTGAATATATGTAAAAATGATTAATCCTGGCGATGTAACTCACTCCTTGTAAGGAATTTGTCCGTGTAAACAAAAAGAAATAGCAACATAGGGACTAATTTGTCAACAAATCCACCTTGACTCTGACCCTTAACTTTTCTGCAATATTGCAAGCATAGCATTCGGAAGTAAACAAACTATCTCATGCATTCATGGAGTCATGGAGGTCAGGGATGACCATGTAGTTCTAGTATTTATGTTTCCATAGGGTAAGGCGTTGGAGTGATATTGCTATGATCATGTCTTAATGTAGTCAACCAATTTAATGTCATTTAATTACGTTTTGGATTACTATATAACCCAGTTCATTATGATTATTACCAAGTTTCCGTCTTCCAGTCTATTCCAAGTCTCTGCTCTGAAAACTTTGAATACTCGTACTCTAATTTAAAGTTCAACAATTATTGTTGATAATAAATTATTTAAACAAGTTGTGCCCAAAAACTGTATTTAAAGAAAATGAAACCTATGGCCCTACTGTTTGCTGTACTCGTTTTCGCATTTATTGCGAGTGAATCAGGTAATATGTTTGTTCTTTTCAACCATGAAATGTGCAATTTTCCTCTTTTATCTTTTAAAATTTCTTTTAAAGTCTCTTCCAACTAATTTAAAATATTTTAAAAATTTTTAATTTAAAAAAATAAAATGTAAAATAAGAAAATAATCTTTTAAAATTTATTTTTCCTTTAGGAAATGGTGTTGAAGCGTTCTGTTACACCGACAACGACTGCACTAATGATTGCCGGGCAAACGTTTGTCCGAATAGCGGTCCAAACAGTGGCAAAAGGCCGTGTAGTGGAGACTGTACTTGGGCTCATGCATGCCATTGCATATACTGTGACGACTCTGAAAGTTGCTGAAGTCAACATCACGTTGTCACACTTTATTTTATTCATTTTATTGTCAAATACGAGCAAAAGTATTTACAACCTGAAATGTAAAGTTTAAAAATTCTTTCCCAAATAAACTATATTTTAACAGGAACATTATCCGACTGCCGTATTCGATATAAAAACTCGATTTGCCAAAAATATAAGTACTTTATATATGTATGTACAGTGTGGTCCACAACTAAGGTGGGGAGCTGTTCTGAAAGAACCAGACGTAGGTCAGCAAAACTGTTAACACCACTCGAAACACTCGAAAGCCAGAGCAAAGTTATATTGAAATCTCTACTTTGGTCAAAATCGGTTGAAGGTAAGTGGGTCAAATAATTCGGTAAAAAGATTTCGGTTTTCGGTGATTTTATTTTGAAATAATATTTTCACCCCTGCAATCAATGCTGTATGAGTGATTTTTCTTGAATTTTTCATAATATTCGAACAAAGTTGAATTTTCAATTTTCCTTATGAAAATCTCTTGAATCTTAATGCAAATTCCAAAAAAGTTGAAAATCAACCTTGTTCGAATATTATGAAAAATTCAGGAAAAATTACTCATAAAACATGGATTGTAGCTGTGAAAATATTATTTCAAAATGAAATTTATTTCGGCCGCCGAAAAATCCAAATCACCGAAAACCGGACATATTTTGTACCTTTTCTTTTCACCGAATTATTTGACCCGCTTACCCTCAACCGATTTTGACCAAAGTAGAGATTACAATGTAACTTTGCACTGGCTTTTGAGTGATGTTAACAGTTTTTCTGTGCTACCTTCGGTTCTTCCGGAACAGCTCCCACCTGAGTTGTGGACAACGCTGTACTTTATGTTTATATATTACACTTACAAATGTTTAAAAATTGCTAAGAAGACCGTATATATGTGCTTTACAAAATCGCAATCGCTTTTACCAAATTTAGACCTGTAGTTTGAAATAAAAATTACTTGGCAAAACGATGCAATTTTGCCAAAAACTTTGACAAATCAATTTTTTATTTCAAACTACATTTCGAAATTCAGTGAAAACCTTTGTGCTTTTGTAGAACATATGTATACATCTTCTTAGTACTTTTTAAACATTTGTAATTGCAATCCATGAAGTACTTGCACTTTTGGCAAATGAGATCATGTCTTTCATTAAAATTTTGAATTGTGCAAGTGTTAGGGCTGGGGTTTAGGAAATTTGGCCTTTTGTTAATTCTATGGTCTTTAGTTGTCATTGGAGTGAGTTTTTTTGCATCATCTTATAGTGTTACTGTCTTCTTATTTCGTCACTGAACTTGGAAAGGTTGACAATATGAATTTTCGGTTTTGGAAAGCCAATTTTCTCAAATGGTTAATAAGATTATTTATTTTTTGTTATTTTCATGTTTACTCTCCATACTACAGAGAAACACCAGTAATCTCATAATCATATGAACATGGTATCCACTTTTTTGTCAGCATAACAATTTTCATTCCAACTCTTAAAATATCATTTTGGGCTGCAATAATTCTTGACAATTACCTACCCCTTGTTAACTCCGCCCTAATGATTGGCAGGTACACTTTTTAGATATACAACGATGAATTTGGAATCCTCTGCCTTGACAGTACTCTCGGCATGCACTGTCATTGTTATTTTCACAGGAGCCTTTGTTACTTTGCCCATTTCCACCTCCCGCGACCCCAGGAGGCTGACAAGTACACATTGTTCCCGTGCATCGATGGTTTTGGAATCCTCGACCATGGCAGTATTTTCCGCAAGTACTTTCATTCATATTTCCACAGAAACCATTGCTGCCTTGCCCATTTCCACCGCCATCGCCCTCAGGAGGTGGACAAGTACACATTGTGTTCGTGCAACGATGATTTTGATATCCTTTGCCTTGACAGTATTCTCCGCAAGTACTTTCCTTCATATTTCCACAGAAACCACTGTTAATTTGCCTATTTCCGCCGCTCGCGATGTCAGAAGTTTCACAAGTGCACTTTGAGTCCGTGCAATGATGAATTTCGAATCCTTGACTTTGACAGTACTCTCGGCAAGAATTATCATTATTATTTCTGCAGAAACTATTGCTACCTTGCCCATATCCACCGCCACCGCCTTCAGGAGGTGGACAAGTACACATTGTGTCCGTGCAACGATGATTTTGGATTCCTTGCCCTAAACAATATTTTCGGCATGAGACATCATTGTAATTTCCACAGAAGTGGTTGCCACCTTGTCCACCATTAGTAAAAGGTTGACAAGTACATTGGGTAGTGGTGCAAAGGTGATTTTGGAATCCTTCGCTTTGGCAGTATTGGCCACACGAATTTTCTTTCATGTTTCCACACCATCCTGTTGCAAACTGACTACGGCCTTCACCTATTACGATTTTAAATAGTTACAATTATAGTTCGTCCAAGTAATTTAGTCCCAATATTTTAAGCAATTCATTTTCATTACCCTTGTGGGCAACCATAGCTTTTGAAAAATTTTTGAAACAAATTTTTATGCAAACGATAATGTATCTCATAATATGCAAATTTCTTATAAACCATAAAAAGTCAAAATTTTAATTTAATTAGGGTTGGTTAGGATTTGTTGGAAAGTATGTAATATTAAATGAAATGCATGTATAAAATTTTAGAAAATTGAGACAATATAATGATGACTATGTAGACAACTTACGTAAACGGGCTGAATAGTGGCGCAGCGAACCCTTTTTCAATTTTTTATGGGCAGCAGAAATAAAAATGAGGTATAAAGCTATTATACAGAAAAGAAGGCGTTTTGACATGTTGGAGTTCATTGTGGCATGTGCCATGTGTGCTAGTAATAAACATTTACAATATTCAAAATAAATAGAAGTCTTGCTCATTACTGTTTTTAAGTGTTTAAAAAATAAAATTTAAAATTAGTCTCATCGTGGAAAACAAAATTTGAGGACTTTAAATCTATTTACTTGCAATTATTCTCTGTTAACAATGTCATCCATACCCAGGAAATTGTGGTGAAATCAGCTTATAACAATAAATTTCTAACTAAGCTGAAGAAACAAATACAATGCATTAAATTGGCTCATTAATAGTTTACTTGTAAACCAATACACTAAGTGATTAATAATTATACATTCACATAACTAGAATTAACTTGCCAAATTATGTTATAATAATATTATCCCACAGTTATTTGAACATTTTCTGGAATAAGTAAATACAATTATTATTTAGCATTGCAAAATGCAAAATGATTTATTACGAAGCAGAACATTGCAGATTACATGTGCACTACAATATTATGTAAAGTTCTCTTGTGTGACTCACCACTCACGCTATATGACTTAATGGTTAACTTAATATTTAAGTCAATATGTCTATTGATAGGACAAGTGTTAACATTAATTACAGTAATAAAGTAATTAATAACACGGTGACAATAGTATTACATATTAATTCTGCATTTAATTGAGTTATATTCCATTCCATGCCCTTGGAACTTTGGCATACTTCTGAATTAATTGCGCCGCGGTTTCATATTTGTCGTTTGTTAGATTTAATTATAGTTTTTTATCTACAGTTACTGTAGTCCAACTGCTCTACTCTACTTAGGAAAAATTCCAAAGCATATACCTCATTTGGACGTTTGTGAATATAATATGTGAATGAATGTGGGCATTATATCCTTTCAACTTCCTATACTTTTTACAAGTATGACAAATAGCATGTAAATTCTAGAACTCAAATGACGCAAACAAATAATTAACATTCAAACTAAGTGTAAAACATGATAATTCATTATATTCGTATAGGCATCTAATTTATTAATGATACAAATAAAGCGTTATTTATGAATGCCTATGGATATGGATTCGTAATACTTTATATGATTACAACATGTAGCAAAAATTTTGGTGTACTCCCATAAATTATCTTTCTGAAGCTGGATAACCATAATACGTTTTTAGTGTTTTAATTTTCATTGCTTGCGCTCGTCGTGTAATGGATGTAAATGAAATTAATCTAATTGACTGCCATTTCATTTGTAAATGTTATTGAATGAGACATAAACAGTATACTGAAGAGCCCCGAATTGGTAATACTGAAAATATAAATAATACTGAATGAATAAAATGTAACAGTTCCTCAAATTGTTATTTAGGTATTGCTTTAATCTTGAAACATATTTTGTCAGCACAGCGATTTTTATTTTCAATTTTATATATAATGATTAATAGTTATTTAAAGAACTCATCATTTTGGGATACAATGATTTTTGCAAAAAGAATGATACAATTCTGTATAAGAAAGTTGTCCACTTCGTGCTTACTTCCGCCTTCCTTGCCAAGACGATTGGCAGGTACACTTTGTAGACGTACAAAGATGATTTGAGAATCCTCTACCTTGGCAATATTGTCGGCAAGTACTGTCATTGTAATTTCCACAGTAACCATTACCACCTTGACCATTTCCGCCTTGACAATTTCTACCTTGACAATTACCTTGACAATTTAAACCTTGGCAATTACCACCTTGACCATTGCCACCACTTCCAGAAGATTGACAAGTACATTGTGTATTTGTGCAACGATGATTTGGGAATCCTCTACCTTGACAATATTGTCGGCAAGTACTGTTATTGTAATTTCCACAGAAACCATTACCACCTTGGCCATTGCCACCACCTTGGCAGTTGCCACCTTGACCATTATTGCAACCACCTCCAGAAGATTGGCAAGTACATTGTGTGTTAGTACAACGATGATTTGGGAATCCCCGACCCTGGCAATACTGTCGACACGATGCGTCATTGTAATTTCCGCAGAATCCGTTGCCACCTCCGCTAGACGACTGACAAGTACATTTGTTAGCAGTGCAAAGGTGATTCTGGAATCCTTGTCCTCGGCAGTACTGACGGCAAGAATTGTCGTTCATGTTTCCACACCATCCTAGTCCAGTCTGACGGCTTTCGCCTATTACGATTTCAAATATTTATTAAAATATGTATAACTTATTATAAACTTTTAGAAATCAAAGCTGGAAATTAGGTGAGAAATGAAGTTTACATTTCGAATTTCAGGGAAAGTATACAATGCCGAACCAAGTCTACTTTGAAAGAAAAATAAGAAAATATTCATGATTTGAGAACTTACGTAAGTCTTCAATACTGTCGTCATCTCCGTCATCTTGTGATTTTACGCCATAAGGAGCAGAAAGTAAAATACTAAGGTATGAAACGATTGTAAAGAAACTTAAAAGTCGTTTTGACATTTTGGAGTTTCTTGTTGTCACTGTGTTTAGTACTAGGCGAGACAATATAATTTAATAAAGCCTCGATCATTATATTTTATATATTTTCGGTCAAGGAAAAAGCAAATCCGAAACTAAGTTTTATCTTTGAAAGGTAAATTAAGGAGACCATACTAATGGGGTTGTTTTTAAGTCGTAGGTTTAAAATGTCAACATTACTGCTCTAATATGAGTTTAAGAACACGTTAGCATTAACTTATAATTTTGTCCATGCTTTTAATTTAAACACAGTTGCTTTTTATGATTCCGTATTCATGATATTTATGTATTTTAAAGTTATTTCAAAAAAGCAAATATGTGAAAACTAATTAAAAGAGACATGACCTTTATAAATGTTCAAATAATTGGTCTGTTCTACCACAGAAAATATTGTCTATGATTTCACAATGTATATTCTCGGTATCGGCTTATAGTTATGCAATGTTGGCAGGATCGGAATTAAAATAACCGCAAAGTTATGCTATTTATGCCATATCTAATGTAGCCTGTCGATTATTCGTAAAATAAGGACAAAAGTTGTTTTAATAAGGTCGTTCTTATTATCAAAGGAATTTGAGGTTGAAATAACCTTCACAATAGTATTTCTCACTACTGCAATCTAATGTAATTTGTTAAATTCTTTTATTATACAAAATGAAGTAATATATATGTAAAATGGAAAACATAAATACGTTTAAAAATATTATGTAATTTTGCATCCCGGATACTCTTCATCCGGCAGATTTTAAAATGCTAACATTTTCTGTAGAGAAATTCCTATAAATAGTATATATTATCAATATGCAAAACTATTTCTTATGAAACGGAGCATTACGAATTGCTATAATGTCTTGCAAGTTAGGATCTTATGGTTAATTAATATTTAAGTCATGGTCCATTGATAAAAGTGACATATATTCCGAGTACAAGGAAAATGAAGTATATAGAAATATCTAATAGTTAAATTAAACTTTTAATTGCTGTGAAACCACTATGTCACAACTAATTTCTGCAAATGTGATAAATTCATAAAAAAAGAAATAGAGACCATTGTAATGAGAGAAATTGAGTGAGGAAAGCGAGTTTTAATACATCCATTTTCTCAAATCAAAACTCCTAGATAGTAAATTGAAACATTATCTTTTAAAGGTGGAAAAGAGGACAAGCAATTAAGAAGGAAACACTTTTGATGAACTCTCCCTTTGTAATAAATTTCTGTATGAAAATAATTTTAAAAATAATAAAATTATCTTTTCACTGTATTTTATTGTAGAAAAGAAAAGCGTGAACTTAATTAGAAATTCAATAGTATTCTCTGTTAGGGAATATGTAACCCGCAATTCCTTCATACGTGTATTTGTCAGTTCCACCTCCGAATTCTTTCCATGATGTGGTGTAGGCATGGTCACATTGCAGCGCATTGAAATAGCGGAAGAGAGGAATGGCCCCCGGATAGGGTTTGGAGTACATGTACCAAGCCACCCCCTCCGGAGTATACAAGTTTTGCAAATTGGGCATCACCTCCCCCGCCTGGGTCGTGTAGAAATGGTCCGTGGCATTTTCATTAAAGAAACGGTGACAGGGAACGGTTTCGTAGTCCCCGGCAGGAAATACGTAGCCAGCAATGCCCAGGAACGTGTACTGATTCTCTCCATCTTTATTTACATATTATATATATTATATTACTTATATATTATTTATATCGCAGCACCTTTATTTTGCTATTAGACAATGAAACCTTTAAGTTCCTTCACAATGGAGTAAAAGTGGTCAACAGTCTCCAAGTTGCAATAGCGATACAACGGTACGGGCTCGATCGAATATGATTTGTATTCATTTTCATACTCGTACTTCTTTTCATACTCGTACTTCTCAGCTAACAATCAACAGTACGTAACTTTTTCATTTACCAATTCATTTTCTGCAAACAACTATTTTCATCAAATCCAAGATGCTCAATAATTAAAAATTCTCAGTTGCATTTTAAGCTCCTTGATTACTTGTAGTCCAACTGGCTTATTTTGTCAGTAAAAAGGTCCTTGCATAACCCATCCAAGTAAAATTCACCACAACAAAATTTTAGTAGATTACATTTCAGTTTATACACTACAGGCCAATTATTTATAGCAAAGCAGTATTTCACTTTCTGTTGACAAAATATTTGTATGGATGGGTTAAGTGAACACTTACAGTAAAAATAAGTTAGGTTGGATGAAAAATAACAATTTCATTGTCCCTAGAGACACCAACTAAAATTTATAAGGGTCATTTCCTTTGTCTTGTTATGTCAATGAAAACTCGTGATAAAACGAGGGATTTGACCCATATAAATATTTCCAATAATTTTTAAAAATCCTTATTTTAAGCCAAAAGAGATGAAACCATGACCCCCCCACCCATTCCCCCCATTACTACTAAATGTACCTTTATCGTATCCTTGGGAGTTGTAACCGTTGACGACATAGTTGTTTGCAATATTCTGGTGAGGTTGTAATTGCAACTGTGGCTGTTGGGAGTAGTAGCTTACATAGGCTTCCTGTTGGGGATTTTGTTGTTGGTATTGGTATTCGTAACTAGCTCCGTCCGCAACCATCATCTCCAATATTACAAAAAACTGAAAAGTAGATACATTTTCCAATTAAAAGAAAGAAGAAATATTATGCAGTTCATACAGTCCAAAGGTAAGAGACATTATGGTTTGGTAATCAAGGTTTCAAGTTACGATTTCGCTATTGTTTGAGAAAATGTGCAAACTTACAACGGGAAAGTAGAGCTCCTTGTGCATTTTGAAATGATAATTAGAAATATATCATAATATTATTGTAGTCTTCGATTCCACAAAGCAACTAATGTTTCCAGTCTGCTGACTTTTCCATATCCTACGGAAATGGCTTGAAAATTGCAAATGCAGTGAATATGCGTACTAAATATTATTTGCGAATGAAAGCGAATGTTATTATGTCCTAAATTCTTTAGAAAATAAGCAACACCAGCTAATTCATAAGTAGAACCAAATGAAAATGCAATGTTGTGGATAACACATTGGTAAGTAACGTTAATAATTTATGTCACCCAATAATGCATACATATTCACAAGAATAAACAAAATACAAAGACAAATATTTTTTCTGGCAAAATTCAGAACTATTTGCAATACACCGAATATTGGTGAGAATACTTTGGGCTTTACCATATATGACTTTATTTCATATTTCGAGTGTCTTGGAGGATTGCATGGATCTTTACCTCGTAGCCGTAGCAGACTCCTTTAGTAGCCCGTATTTAGCTACCTAGTATTGTGTTGTTGTAGTAATTGCCACAAATGCAGATAGATTTGCTTTCATTGGCATTGGTGTATTTCGAGTATGTTTTGTCTTTATTAGTAATTATCGCAATTAACATAGTCTAACAATTGAACATTTCAACACACTGGTATATAAAAGATCCGGGTTCCAGGATTGTGAAATATTAGTAATATTTTAATGGCACACAAGATTCGATATACTAAAACTTTATTCATACAGTAATACAAACCACTTAAATATTGTACATATATGTAATTATATAATTGCCAGCATAACAAAAAATATTCATATACGTTCCTTTTTACGTTTGCAATTCGAAATATATTCAACTCAGTCCAATAAGCTACATTGCTCTTAAAAGTTTGGAATTTTATTTAAATTCACTATACTATAAAACTAACAGCAAGCCATAGTAGAAAATGTACCAGACTATGAAATTAGTTTAGTTGCATGATTACTTAACGGCAATTACAGTTCACACTACTTCAGTGAAATAGTAAATTGATAATGGGTACTTTAAGTGATACAAAATGCCAAAATTTACCAAAACAAAACCAAAATAATTATAAAATAGTTACTTAAATTATTATAGCAAACATTGAAGCATTGCACTTGTCTACAATTATCTAATATTACGAAATACTATCCAAATGTATTTATCTGTCGAAAATACTTGCCGACATGTGAAATGGGTCACAATACTCGCAACTATAATTATTCATGTCTTATATTTTTAAAGATATAATCAAATCAATTGACAAATTGACAACAAAAGATAAAACGACCAAAGTTATTCCCCGACGGCAATGCATAAAATTGCCTGCCTTCATCTTCGAATGGTACGAAGAGATTTAGCTTCTCTTCGGACAATGCTGTTAGGATGTGACCTGAATTTCTCAATGCAGCGATCGGATTCAATTTGCAGATTTATCGCTACAGAAATGCTTGAAGAAATTGCCAACAAGAATATTACTGAAACTGTAGGCATCAACAGAATTCCAGGCATAGGGATTACTCCATTCAGCTTGACGGTTGCGTAATTGCAGATGACTGTGACAACGGCGCCTATTGCCACTGTTATAGGTACTGAATACATTCCGATGCATCCAATCATTCCATAAATCATGATTGTGTGATTACATGTTGAGGTAAATTTCTCCTGCGATGATTAGAAGCACCATGTGTGCCCATATTTGAACCCCGGTGTAGAAAACCGCAAAAAAGGCCAGAAAACCTGTAATACAGAAATACAGGCCAGAAAACAGTAATATTTTTCTTATTATTGCGTTTTTACTTATAGACATATTAAAGCATACACAAATATATTTTTAAATACAGGACCATTAGAATGAAACAAGGCCTTACTCAAGCTATTTGCAATTATTATACTGTAGGGAGTATTGGAATATTGCAATCCTGACTCCATATCATGTGCATATCCTTCTGTGCTTGTTTCAGAGAACCCCTTATATGAAATTTGCTCTTTTATAAGTAATTACACCGTCTTTGCAATGTAATGTAAATCCTATTTACTTACAAATCCGTATAACAAGGTCCATAAATTCAAATGCATACTTTAAGACCATCGACAACAATATTGTGGCTCTGACTGAATAAAATAGTTTCAGACAGACAAGTAGTTTTGCAAGAACAGTGAAACTTGCAAGCTTCATTTATAGTTCCATGATCAATGCTCGAATCGATGAGCATTTTGGTCAAACAGGTACGTGCATTTAGGCATATTTAGTATACGGATAATATTATAAATCCTCGAGTCGAGCAAAGTAAATAAAAGTAAGGTTTGCTTGCTGGTAGAATAAAACATTACTATTAAATTAGCATTAATACATAAAAGTTTAATCGATCACCTTTGACAAGGACCGATATTTTAAAAGTTAGAATGTTACACATACGCTGTTTTGTTTCCAATATATAAATGGTCTTAAGCCTATGTGCTAGTCAAACTTAATAGTAGTTTTGGGCACGCAGGATAAAATAATACATACAAGTACGTATAAATCCCAACGACTTCATATTTATGGCTTACTGATGTGTGAGTACTTAATATAATATTATTTCTTAAGTTTTACATGCACAAATGTACTAAGCGTAGAAAGCAGCTTTAAAATTATTGCAAGCTACTGTGGTTTCCTAAATTTTTGGAAAAATATCATTTTCAGGTTTTCCTTGAATGATTTTATCGTAAATTCTGTAAGCCTACAATTTAATTATGACCATATGTCAAAAATTCAGAAGTTGTATGCACAATTAAACGCAATGTTTTTATGATTTTAAGGAAATATGTAGTAAATAATTTGCCCCTTTTTATTAATTATTTTTATTAATTATTTCTATTAATTAAGAAAATAAAAAATTAATATTTTCGAAAAAATGAATGCTCAATTCATGCTAATTACTTGCTAGTTTGTTAAGGTCAGTTTTTGAAGTGACCTTTGAAGGCACACTTTATTTTTATTAAAATTTTAAGGTCCGGAGATCTCCGGATTGATAATAAATAATAATATTTCTAGTTTTTAAGAAGTTTTAGAAGAACACCTGCAATTAAATCATAAAACCATTCAAGCGCGGTTTTCTACTAGAATTTACAAAGCTTTTTACATTAGATTCTGTTTTGGCTGATATTTCTTTCTCATTTTGAAATGACATTAACAGCAATGGTTCTTTCACTTTGTTTCTTATCTTTACACGGTCTTTGAAATCTTTGACATGTTTTGTTGTTATCAAGGAATGTTAGTCATGAAAATTCATTTACACAGGATTTTATAAATATACTTTTTGTAATGTATAAATCCATGCAGCACTTTTTTATAGTAGCTAACAATAGTAAGATGATTACGTGCTTCATATTTTAGAAATCTCTTCACAAAACGCCAAGAAGCTCTTCTTCAAGACGCAAAATGTCTTTTCCGCCATCATCAAGACTCCTAAGTCTTTCAAAAACTGCACTATTAATAGCTTTACCCTTTCCGTTCATCTTTTTTGTAAATAAATAGTAGATTCCTATCTTATCAACACATTTCGCCATTTCTGAATTGAGAAATGTATTTGTGTCTGACCAGTTAATGGGGCCAAATGCAAATTGTTGAATATTACAACTTTTCCAAAACTCGAAAATAGATATTTTGTCTTCTTCCAGAACTACCGCAATGTCGAACAATAATCTCAGTTTGTTGGTCTTCAAATGCTTAAGAATACTTAGTGCAAATGAAACTGGATATTTTTCCAAAAATAACATATCTAATTTCCAGGGAGCATCAGTTGTTACATCTACATTTTCCAGTAACACTCGTTCAACACAGTTTGGTAATACTACTTTCTTGAAATCCATTTTGTAAGCAAAATCTTTAAATAGTATTGAGAATTCTAGTAACGAAGTGCAATTTGTAAAGTCAAAAATCGGTAGCTGGAATTCAGAAAAATGAAGACACTTGATGCCACAGTAGATTAGCTTTGGATATATGAGGGTCTGCGGGGTAGCAATGTTAAAGTAATAAATGATGACAAGGGTCTCAATAGTTGTCGGCAATGTTTGCATATTCACATTCAAATAATCAATTGTCTTTATTTCCATTGGGTTTCCACTGCAGATAATGTTATAAAAATCGAAACAGCTTGTCGTCCACAGACTTTTATTCAGGCCTACCAACTCTGTGGATCCGACATTAAATCTCTTTAACTGTATTGAACCCTTGCTAACGTCTAACCTAAAAATACTATTGCCACCGAGGCATAGATTAATCATTTTCGAAAATTCTACGAAATCATTGATTAATATTTTTGGTTGACTGGCCTCATAATCTTCTTGCAATTCATAAACCGTTCCTTTGTATGATACACTACAATGCTTACTTATCTTTAATACCTTTGGGTTAATTTTTCCATTTAAAAGAATTTCACATCGGTTTAATTCTAATTTTTCTATATTGGCTAATGCTTTCAGGGAAACCTTAAACTTGGAACAAACATAACCTTCCCTTTCCATGACTAATTCTTTCACATTTGGAGTCAGATAATTGTTCAAATCAATGCACATGTCAGAAGTTTCACGAAAGCCTCGAAAGCAAATACTTGTCAACACCATCGACCCTCGCGCTTTCCAAAAATAGTCAACTAAAGCACTTTCAAGGAATCCACTCAATACAATTGCATTTGTCGGCATTCCAGGTGTCGGAAATGTGTTTTCAAAACGTCTTATTAACTTGCGGTTGTCTTCTGCAACTGCATTGTAGCTAGGATTTCGACCATTACACCTTACACCCTTCAAGGATATTTTTAACTTAAACATTAAGTCATAAACCCTTTTTCATTTGTATAGCACTGGCATTTCAATGATAATATCCTTTGTAATAAAGAAAAGGCAGTTTTACATTCCTATAATAACATAAAGCAATACTGAAGGTCCTATTACCAAAAGTTGGGTCTGCATTACAATTTTCCATGAACTTGGGAAGAAACAGTATATACACAGAAGGCATTCTAGTATTGTTTAACGGATTATTTTTGGACATGCAGTGTGACTAATGAAGTTCAAAGGGCAATATTAAAGGAAATCTTACTCAGTGCTAGGAATTTGGAATTCAGGGACGAAATTTTCAAAAAAGTGGCAACTTTACCCTCGGTGCAAGACTTGCTCCTCCCATTTGCCCCACTCTTGCACTCAATCAAAAAATGATATTTTCAAAACAAGTGGCAGCGTCTTAGCAAAATTATGGCAGTTACTTCATATAACTACCTAGTAGCAAAGCAGCGGTAGTAGTAGTTATGGTATTTGCAACTTCATTTGCACCAAACGGTATTTTCGTACCATTTTAGCACCAAATTTGCTATTCTCTTACGTGAGGATTTACCTCGTTGCTTCATTACCTCCACTGCTCCCCATACTTGCGGCCGATCACTTGGTCGGGTAAAGTTGCAACCTAACTTTAACACTTGCACCGTTCAAAAATGTACGAAAATACTGCTGAGATTAAGTACTTGCCACGAACGCTGCAACTAAATGTAGGTGCATCTTTTGAAAATATCATCACGCGCAAAAATAGGCGCAACTACCCCAAGTTGCGCTAATCCCCCTTGCGCCCCCTTTTGAAAATTTCGTCCCAGAGTAACACAGCTAAGTAAGTTTCCTGCTAAGTTGTAACAGGCAGTTGTAAGAATTCTACTCCACTCTTGCAAATGCATTTGCGATACATTTCCCTGAAAACTAAAACGTAGATTTTACATAATGTGACTTATATGATATTGAAAATATTTTATGATACAGAATATTTTTCCACATATTATTTGTACCTCATTATCCACTGCCATTTATTATTATTTTCAATGAAATAAAATACATTTACCTTTAAAAATGCGTTCTTTTAAAATAGCGTAGGGACATTCTTGACCTCTTGGTCGTAGTCAATAACATGAGGCTTTACTTATTACAAATTTTCTTACAAAATAATTTCAATACCATGCATATCGAAAAAGAAGAAATTTGTAAAATTCACAGCAATAAATCAAACCTCGAAAGTCCTTAAATAGTTTCATTTGCTCCGTTTACCTATATATATATATTCAACTTCATTATTTTTGCATATTATTTTTATGCTACATTTGCTATAAGCTTTTATTTTTAGGGTTCATTTGCGAAAGTCGTGGTTTTTACAAACAAATTTGAAAAGAGTTATATACATACATACCTATCTATTTTATTCCATTTGACGACACATTTTGCATATTCTAGCTTGACATCCTAAATCTGCCTCAAGCACTTAATTAACCTCCACAATTTTGAAATTATTATAACATTTACTTAAAAGTTGCTTAGAAAAGCAAAGTTATTTATAGTTGTTATTCAAATTGAGTATTCCTTGTCAGTCATATTTATTGCCTAGATTTTATTTTAAGCCACATTGTGCCTTCAGGTTTCAACGCGGAAGCGTTACGGAACTTCAGAGGTATTGGTGATTTTGCACAAGGTTCTATATCAAAATTCATTACCAAATTGGCAATGGCAGATTTTGTTTCTGTGATAGCAAATCGGTTGGCTGCAAAGTAAAAAGATCAACAAACACCTATTAATACATTCAGACAACCAAAGCAATACAGTACTCAAATATTGTATTTCTGTGATTCAAAAAATTTTCATTACCAATGCAACTTCGAGGTCCATGACCAAACGGCATGAAAGCGTATGGACTTCTTGTTGCTTTAATTTCTGGAGAAAATCGTTCTGGGTCAAATACTTCAGGATTTTGAAAATGTGTTTCATCATGATGAATTGCGTAAACTGGAATGGCAACCAGACTATCTTTTGGAATAACTCCTTTACCATCGCCCAAAGAATAGTCTTTTGTACATCGTCGTTCTGCTCTTGCTCCTGGTGGGTACATTCTTAATGATTCTATTATAAAAATTTTGAAAAATTACAGTAAATAAATATTGTTATAAACATTTATTATAAAACTTAACACAATTATTTCTTTTAAAGTAGATATATCCATGGAATGTGTTATTAAATGTTTAAGTCTTAAATTTGCATACCACTAATTACTTTATCCAAATACTCAAGTTTGTTAATATCATCATAAGTTAGTTCTCCTCCATGATTTTCAGCAGCCTCCTCTAATTCACTTCTGAGTTTTTCTTGAATATCCGGATTTAGTGCGAGAGCGTAAGCGGAAAACATGAGAGCTGAACTGACAGTGTCAAAACCTCCAAATATGAACAAAATGCAATTAGCAATAATTGTATGATCAGTGATTTGAAGTTTACTTCTTTTGTTTGTCAATTGCGCATCCTTTTCGTAAGTATCCATTTGCTCCGATTCTTTGCTATCTTCTTGCAATTGTCCATTCTTGGTTTCAATCATAAGTTGAAGAAAGTCATTTCTTTTTTCTCCAGTTCTTTCTCTATGCTTAATAGACTCTTTTAACACGGTTGTAAAATAATTATCCGCTTCCTGGTCAATGAAACTGAATCCTATAATTTTTGACAAGAAAGGGAAACATAAAGCAGCGAAGAATTTTAACATCAACCAGAAAGTAGGTTTCACAGAGATTTTCTTTGCCATTCTTGAAATAAGAACATCGGGATCTTTAAAAATTCCACTTTCGATTCCGAATGCAGCTGATGAAATAACATCCAATGCATAATAGCCCAAAACGTCATCCATATTCACAACCCCTTCTCCGCTTTTGTCCTTCCCGATTTCTTCTTTGATGCAAGCAACCAACTTCTTGGAAGACTCATTCAGGATGGGATACATTCTTCGAATTTTTCCTGATGAGAATGTTGGGCTCATCGTGCTCCTCAAATCTTTCCATTCCTGATCTTCTTTATTTAACAACATGTTCTTAAAATTTATATTTGACGAATCAAATTTCCTACGGTTTACAAAATGCTCAAAATCCTTCACGAACACATTTCTAATCAGTTCCATGTCTTTAAGTAGTACAGTTGGATAATTAGCTTCCATGAAACCTGCATAAGGTAGATTTCCCATTTGCTTGTAAAGACTTTCGTCAATTTTCACAAAGGGTGTTCCTTTCCAAAGTCGTTTCGCAATACTTTCACTTTTTAAAAGTGGAACTCCATGTTTTGGCCAAAATTTCTGATTTTTTGTATTGAAGCTGTGATATAAATAACCAATTAGCGCTAATAGGGTAACCCCTACGACATAAAATAGCACTGCCATTTTGAGCACCTAAAAATCCAGAAAAATGAAAAAATACACTGGCTTTCCAAAATCACTCTGTCTAATAGAATACATTTGTTGGAAAGCGAAAATATTAAAATATTCCAGTTTATTATAAGGTGTGTCAGTAGGTTTATGTGCCAATGATGTAAAGTAGAACGCACTATACAAATGAAGTCTTAAAATTGACATCGGCAGAGGAACATCTTCTCAGTCGTAAAAGTTTATGTTTACAACACTTTTTGCACAATTTCGAGTTCTACACTCATTTAATAGATATAAACAAATTTAGCATGAACGATAATGTAATCGAGCTACAGCAGGACTGAATACGATGTGTGCATATCTGTATTGCTCATCTCATGTATGTATACATAGGTATATAATATGAGGACTGTGTTATGTAACATTGGGCACATACAGTATATTCCAAAACAAACGCCCTAGGTCTTAATACTAGTTCGAGAAAATCGAAATGGGATACACAGAGGCTACCTATATTCTAAAGTTAATTTTAACTCCTACTAGTATCCCCCACTTCATTGAAAATTGTTTTAGAATATTTAATAAATTTAATGTACTGTAATTTGTAATGCAGCTTCCAATTTTGTTTTGTTTAATGTGTTTAACAATTTGGTTTAATAGGAACTGTGTTTATCTTTTTGAGTAACTAACATTTTATATTCCTCTTTTTATAGCGTTTCCCAAACTGAATGTGTAATTTATTCCCACATCGATTTACACAATTTCACATTCTAATTGGCTAACTAGCTGCCTATCATTTCCTATACTTGCAACACGTGTGCAAATATTTAAGATTTTACTTCGAGGGGGGCCTATATTGTTTGGCGGATATAATTCAAGTGAAAAATAGAAATGACATGGATTGATTCCTAAAACGGGGCTTTTATTCATTAAATACGGTAGATGCACAGTAATACCATTCGAGGGGTTTTTTGCTCTTGATATCTGCTTTGCCTTCAAAATCCATGCCATGCCCATGTCACAATGCCACGCAAACACCCATCCTGTTATTATCTACAACCAAGTAGTATACATGAATTTACTGTACCTTTTACAGGGATATTTATAAGTTAGCACAAACCAATGCATTGGCTTGGAAAGTTTCATGGATCACGTTAGATTATACGAGTAAAAGATTAGCATATTTTGGCCTTGTCAATTTTTTCAATGTAAATGTTATAGGAAGCCGATGTTAAGACTTATGAATTTCTAAATTGAAAAATCCTTTTCTATTGTGCAAATCTCGGTAATGCATCTAACAATAGTGAAATGTAGCGAGTTTTTGAGGATGAAATGCCTGCACTAACTTATAAATATCCCTGTATGAAAAACATTTTAAATAATAACACTTTCAATAGTGCGGCTCTTCTGGATAGCTGTAATATAATTAAAGATATCTATATGCACATATATGTATTTCATATGTAACGCTAGTAAGCAATGCAGTGCCCACAATTGACCTTGTATTCTCAGTAATACTTTCCTATGTTTGTGCTTCTTTCACAGTAATTATGTTCCGAAGGACATAACTTTTTGCTGTATTGATGAGGCATGCTTGTAACTCATGGTATTACATATACATAGTTTTTAGCAAATCAAATGGATGTACGAACAGCAAGAATATTGGTAACTTTTATCAAATGGCTCTTACACATGTGCACCTTAAAGGAATACATATAAATACGTAAATGTACGTATATATATATATATATATGGTAAACAGGTATCCAATTTCATTTTAGAATATTCCATAATTATTAAGTAGCGGTAGCTACTTTATAATAATGGTGTTCTGTCTGTCTGTGCGTGTATGTGTGTTCGCGAAACGGTACTGGTTGATCTGTCATTCTGCCTATGCCTGTGCGTTCGAGGATAGCTGCTTTATAATAATGCCTGATTTATATGTCCGTGTATATGTTACAGGAATTTTGTAAAATCCGGAATTTTGCAAATTTTTTTTCAGTTTTTGAGCCATAACTGTTTTGAAATTATTTTCCAATAATGTTGTGGGGTACTATTTGACGCAGAATTGCAAAACAAATTAAATAGAAATATCAATAAATAGCATAGTTTGTTATTTGTACGTTGAAACTCCAAAGATGCGTTCAACCCGATACAAAATCATAAATATAACTAGCATACTTCAACGTCCGCCATCAAAGTTCTAATATTTTGATTCCATTTTTAATTCTGCGTCGAATGATACTCCACAACATTATTGGAAAATAATTTCAAAAAAAGTTATGGCTCAAAAACTGAAAAAAAATTACAAAATGCCTAGGCATTTTACAAAATTCCGAATTTTACAAAATACCTGTAACATATATATCCATGTCATGTGCATTACGGGCTTATTACCAAAATATAGGTTCAAAACCGCTACTTTTTATATGCATTTACAAGGGTTTATTATTTAATTTTTTTAATTCTTACAAAATATACCTTCGCGGACTCCCTGGAAAGGAAAGTATAAACATATAAAACAAATTTTACATTACAGAAATAATTAAACTTTGTAAAAATGAAATATGGAAAAGGAAACTGCAATAGCTAAAGAAAACCTGCAATTCATTTGCTGAATTAATTTACAATCTTTAATATGTCATTTTTCTTTGGTTTTTCCTTTTTTAATTGTTTCTTCAAGCAAATACAGCGAACAAAACTTTCCAGCAATGTCCAGCGATTCTAATGAGAAATTTGGTGAACTAGAAATTGCATTTTTGTGCAAATGTTTTCTTTATTCCATTTGCAATTGCGAAATGTATTTGATAAGGAATTTGCTCAATTTACACCAATCGAATCTTTACTTCATTTTTGTGTTACAAAGAAACTTTACTGTGCAAGGCTTTTTACATACACCACTTCCATTTAATTTCTCACCATTGGGACACGTAAAATTTTCCTTTGTTTTCCAATGTTGATCACCAAATATGATTAGCAACATAATTGATCTAACAAAGCTGCCAAAAACCATAAGAACTCTCTGTTGGAGAAATACAATACACAATGAAGTTTTGCATTCGATTATTTAGTAAAAATTTTTTTTATCAAATTATCAATATAGGTAAAGAATAAATTGACTTTGAGAAGATTACCTGAATTATATTCCGAAAAGTGATGATTTTAAATGTCAACGGAAATTGTTTAGAGTTTGCATCTTTCGAAATACTGAAATCAGTATATATGTTTCTCAATGGTGTAGATTCTATGACATATATTAGAAAACTGAATGAATAAAATAAATATGTATAACCATCTGTAAATATATATTATTTATAATGTAAATTTACCTATAATTGACATAAATGAACAAGTAAACAAGATTGTAAAGAAAATAAACTCAGTGGGCATCTTTGCTGTTTAGAATTAGTAATAGTGAACAGAAATGCCAGCACAAGAGTTGTGTGCTGCATTATCTGTTTACTGTGCCATTCCTTCACTTAAAAATAAGTAGAATCTAGAGCATCTTTTTTGTAACAGTTAACAGAAGAGAATATCAAAAAAGCAGAATACATTGTTTCTTTTTCAGTAAACACGACACTATTTAGTTTACAGCTACATAAATTTTAAGAAAAATGCGGTAGTAAGATGTTTTACTCCTTTTATTGCATTCCTAATGGAAAACTAAATATAGTAGTGCTCATGCATGGCAAGCAGTCAGGTGTCCTTAGTGGTCCTCCTCTTAGTAAACATAACTACTCTTTGTGGAACATGTAGGCCAAAATTAATTTTTCTATTGTGTTTGCTTTAGTATGTCTTAAACCAACAATTAATTTGCTAGATATACGCATACGTCCTCAATACATTGCATGAAGTACAAATAAACAGTATTGTCGCAAACTTTCAAGAGTGCACATCAGTTGCATAGTGCAATAATGGAAAAGATAGACTGGAAGGAGTTATAGCTTCCTCAAATAAAGTTAAAAATTACTTAAAAAGTTGAAAAATATTACATAATAGGATTTTAAACAGGAAATTTTGGGAAATAATTCAAAGTCATCTTTATTACGCCGTATTCGACATTTGCCGTAAACTGTAATTGAAATCTAAATTGCCTAAAGTCTTATGTACTAATACCTGCAGCAATGTTTCCTAAAAATGTCCCTCAAACAGGTCTTCAGGGTGCACAAATATGAAACTGAAGGCATGCATTCTAAAAATTAATCGAACTGATTCACCGATTAATCTTGCTTTTAGACTTGACATACGCCATTATTAGTAAGTTTGCAAAAAATTGAGCAAATAATCTCTTTCCTCACTCTCTTGACTTGACGTAAGCATGACACTGATGGATACCCAGATTGACAGCACAAAGAAAACTGTATATAACACATCAATTAATTATAAAAAATATAGGGATTTATTTTCCTTCACCTACCCTTTTTTCTCAGTCATTCACTACTACTAGTGAATGGCAGTTGTCTTACCGGTAAGGTAGTCTAGGTAGTAACATATATTCAGACATATGCATATAGGTAGATAATAAATTAAAGTTATCATTAAGTGCGTTTTGGGTTAAATCACAAGTTGCATGGGCACATGTCTTCCCAATCGCAATGTCCGCTATCTTCACAAAAAACTGTTCCTGCTGGGCAATGGAACACATAATCATTGTATTCACCATTGTGGAAAAGACATTCATGAAAGATATAACAATGATCAGCGTCCCGGATTTTTCCATTCTGCTGACATTGATAAGGTCTTAGGGTAGTTGGTGTTGTAAGCACAGTGGTAGTAGTGGGCGTGGTCGTTGTAGTAAGCCTAGTGGTCGTTGTAGTAGGCCTAGTGGTCGTTGTAGTAGTTCTAGTGGTCGTAGTGGTAGGCCTAGTGGTCGTTGTTGTAGGCGTAGTTGTAGTAGTAGGTCTAGTTGTTGTAGTAGTAGGTGTAGTTGTCGTGGTTGTAGGTGTAGTTGTTGTAGTAGGCCTTGTTGTAGTAGTGGTGGGCCTAGTGGTCGTAGAAGTGGTCGTAGTGGTTGTTGTAGTTGTACTTGTAGTAGGAATGGAACCTAGATATAATTAAAATTGCTTATATACTTTGTCTTAGTAAATAAAAACAAATAAACGAGAAAATGCGTATAACTAACCTGACCAGGTCCATATTTTGCCAACATCAGGCCCAACAGTTGAATTTAAGAGTTGGACACCCACCGAAGAAATGCTGTAGCTACTTGTTCTGTACCTACCTAAAACATCCCATTGAACATAGCTATTTCCCCAAAATGCAGAGCAAGAGTTGTCAGTTAGCACATCAGCTTCAAATTCTAAGCATTCATTTTGCTTTAGAATTTTTCTGTGGTAAGCAGCTGAATTCCATTCGCAAACAACGCTAACATCGGGTAAATATGATGGTGTAACGCAGCAGATGCTTTTCGTCCCAGAAAGTATTTCAGGAATTTCACCTTTGAAATAAAAATTTTTATTAAGTTTTTATCTAGTACAGTGTAATTAAATTTCTTTCAATGCTCCAATAGAGTTTACCTGTCCAGTTCCACCGCTGGCCACTATTTGGACTAGCGCTTGAAGTCTAATTTAGGCCCCACTCAAACAAATCATAACTTCCGTCATAATTTCCACCGACTAAGGTAAAATTTATTGTCGCAGTCACCCAAGACAATTGACAGCGTCGTGTTGCCAATATACTGACGGTTACTTCGGTAGCCGAGTTATTTGATAAAATACGGTTTCTTACTACATTTTGGCCTTCGTCAGTGCAAGTTAAAGACACATTGGGGTAGAACCATTGAATATGCGAGTTTATTGTGTTGGTGGCTCTAGGAAGATCACCTAATAGCAAAACAGATCAAAAAAGTAAATGACATGAATTTTAAAAGCATTCAGTAATTTTAAACTAAGATTCTAGCTTTAGAAAAACGGTATACATTTAAGTCGTCACAAAATACTTTACTTCGCCCCTAAAGATTTACTACTACCAAAAATACTTATTTGTCCAAGATTTTAATAAATGTACCGTAGTAATATTTGCATTATTTAGCTACAAACATTTTCTCCCAATATAAGGTATTAGTTTTCAGGAAGAAATACATATTTTCCAAGTACTTTTTTTACAAATTTTTGCCAAAACATTTTTTTCAAATAAAATAATTTTTTGCAAAATTTATTACAGTTTGGAAAAGGTACTGAAAAATGCAGAAAAGATAGTAAATATTGGGCAAAATTAATTGTGAGAAATTAAATATTTTGCATATATTGGGTGTGATTTTTGTGATTTAATAGCGTGGTTGTAATGAATTAGTTACCATTGTTTTCATATTTATAATCATTCCGGGTTTTGAAAACCAAAATATTTTTGTAGAGCATTAAAAGATTCTCATTAGAAAAACACATTGCTTACGCTAGGATTGATTAAAGATTTTGCGCTAACTATATAGTTAGTTATTTAATTAACCTGTCCAAAACCAGCGTTGCCCTGATTGTCCACCCTCTGCAGCGGTTTGTAAATTGACACCCATAATCGATATTCTGTATTCACTTGTTCTATAAATTCCAAGAACATCCCATGTAACGGCAGCCGTTCCCCATTGAACAACGCAATTATTATTTGTCAGTACGTCAGATTCAAATGTCAAACATTCGTTGGCCCTCAATGTTTTATTATGGATTCCAGTAGAATTCCATCGACAAGTGACAGTGGTCAATGGATAATATTCACTGAGGTTCGAGCATATGGTTTGGTTTCCTGATAGATAGCTGGGAATATCACCTGCAAAATTTAAAATTATTAATCAATAATTTAATCTCTATTAATCAGTAGCATTTTGTAATTATCGGTAATGTTTACCATTCCATGTCCATTGTTGGCCACTTTGTAAACTTGCGCTTGAAGTGAAATTCAGTCCCCAATCATATAAGTCAAAAATGCTATCATAATTCAGACCAAGTAGAGAAAACTCGATTGTAGCTGCTCCCCAAGACAAAATACAACTTCTTGTAGATAGGACATCCACTATAATTGTTGTCGATGATTTGCTGGATATAATCACTGAGTTCATGTTGAAATCGTCATTTTTCAATAGGGTTGGATTACTGCAGGATAGAGTAACATTTGGATAGTACCACTGAATGTGGGAATGCAGTAGGACTGTGGCCTGTGGAAGAGTTCCTGAGGATAAACAGAATATATTATTTTTCATTTCACCTCATTCAATGATTAATCGCAAATAAGTAAATACAGAGTAGAGCATTTCAGTTCACACTAAATTAACTACCACCAAAAGATAAGCCTTATCTACGTATTCTAATACAATTTAATCAGACAATTTTTTAACCTTCCTGATATAATTTGCAGCAATTTTTAAAATTTCCTGAATTAAAAAGTAATAAATAAATGGAAAAGAGAGTGAGAAATATTTGTGTGAAAAACGGCGTTTTGATAAAAACTAATGTTAATGTCACCATTAAAGTAAAGTGGTTGTTAAAAAAATCCTTGGTAAAAAAATAGACCTAATTATATGTACTTGTACACAATTAAAAAAGACTCTAACCAGTCCATGCTAAATTCTTGGTTTCCATTAAATCAAGCAGAGTAATTGTGATTCCATTTGGTGTGATTTCTACTTCCGTGGTACCGTCAACTCCATTTAGAACAAACCCGATTGAAGCTGATTCCCAATTGCAAACGCAGGCTGCTTTCTCCGCAGCAAGAAGATTAAAATCAATGCTGTCACCTTTCTGAAACACTTCGCTGTAAGTTTGGTTTCTAGTATCTGTTATGCAGGACAAACTTACGCTGGGCAAGTAATTTTCCATTTCAGAAATAATTTCAATATCCGAAGTCGGGAGTGTGCCTGTAATATATTACTCATTATTATTTGCACATTTTTCTTTTTGATGACAAAAATATAAATACTGATTATTCTTTTGAAATTCTATTTTGATTCATCACGAAAAATAATTTTAAAATTAAGGTTGACATAAATATTTATTCCAATGGATTTTGCAAATAACCAAACTTTTCTGAATTTGCCAAATTTCCAGAACTCAAATATTTTGACCAATTAACCAAAAATATTCAAAAAATATCCATTTTAATGTAATCATTAATCAGCAGACGTGTATACGTTGAATATTTTACCGTCGACGTCATTTTAAATAAGATGTATTTCTTATTCAAGTTTTCATTGTCGTGATTGAAAAAGTTGAATATAAAATGTCTTACCACTCCAGAAAATCTTCTTTCCCAGTAGTCCTCCAGATGTTTCAGCTAACAAAATTCCCCATTCGTGAATTTCATAATTTTCAATCCCATCAATACCATAGGTGGTGAAAATAATGTATGCTCTCTCCCACAAAACCAAGCAATTTGTAGCTTCCCTTGCGTCAATTTCGAAAGAAATGTGGTCATTATGTTCCAGAACACTTTGGCCATAATTTCCACAATCAATGGTTATTTCTGGAAAGTAGTCGGGAATGAGGGACTCAATGGTTTTATCCGAAGTGGGTAGACTTCCTAAAATTGAGAAAGTAAAATAGCGTTTTGCAAAATTACGTGTATGGAAAGGAAGAGTTAGCTCGTGCCCTATACACACACAAGTATAGACAAAACAATGCTAACCTCCTTTCCACCAATATACGTAATAAATAATGTTTGACCCTTTTGCTCTGTTTTACCTTTCTACCGGTATAAACTGTTATATTCCTGGAATCTAATTGATTTAATTTTGCTAAATAATTATTTTAATGGTTAGTAGAATCACATCTAAGTGACTTAATATTTTTGGTAACATCTAAGTACCTTATGATTGTGGGAACTGTAGCTAAACAGTTTATCCCATAGTTTCAACTATTACTTAATCTAATAAGTTTAAATAGTGAAAAATGAAAGATATTTACGAATAAGATATTATTGTACCTTTTTGTTGTTAGCTGGCATTATTGATGATTGAAAGAATGTTCACTATTTTCTTTTAATTTTGTCGAAAAGAATTTCTTTATTTTTTCTGGGGAGAATTTTAGGGATAGAACATTACAGTTGAAGTGTTGGAAGAGAAGTAATTTTTCTTAAGATTATTTTGTACCACTAAAATTATTTCGTTGAGAAGTTAATATTTCTGCTCCTGTCCATCCCTATTTCGGACAAAGCAGAACATGTCTAAACAATTGTCTTTCCTATCACTTAAGTATTGATAGGATCAACACTTAAGGGATGGCACTCTCTTAAGGGATTTTGGGGACAGTTGATCCCATGACTCTGCACGGTCAGAAAAGGAAAGGGTCTCTTGCAAGGGTCAAGATATTAGGAGACAGAAATCTTAACTCTGTACTTTTATTTTATTTCTATTTCCTTATCTATAGGCTGTTACAATTATAATACTATACTTATAGTCAGTGTAACATATGTCACCGTGAACAAGAATGTGTCCACACAGATATATATTAGACTATTCTTAGTTGGTAGATTTATATTTGTAAAATTAGGAGTCCTTAACTTTATTTTTATGGGGTTTTCTTTTTTGCTTTGAAAATAGTAAACTAGAAGAAGTTTTACCTTATAAAATTATCAATATAGTAAATAATATTTGAAAGTAGTAATATATAATAAAAAATGAAATGGGAAAATTGGAAAATGTTTGTCATTCAATTTTATAAGTTGGGGGAAAAATTGTTTTGATTTCTGCGTAGAAGTCTTGATGGTAAATGATCATCGGAGTGGAATATGGGTACATCAAAGGAAGGGTCGAAGTCGACAGATGCTATATCGCATGTAATATTCGGTTGTAATTCAATTTCGTCTAAAGATGAGATGGAATTATTTAGTGATGTTTCCAAAAGTTCATTTGGGTTTTGTGAGTTTATTGGAATAATCGGTTGAAAAGAAGAATGGGTATTTAGTAGAATTTCTGTGGATGGATTTGTTGAGAGATTTTCTGTTCGTTGTGGGGACGAAATTGGTGAATTTTGTTTCGGTGAAGGAATTGTGGGTTGGTTGTGCCAATAGGGACGGCGTGGGGAGTTTATGAGTGGGTTATAATAATTCTCAGGTAACATGTCATAAGAAGTTTTGTTAATGTGAGTATTTAATCTTCTTTGCTGAGCTGCTATTTCTCTGGCCGAATAATTAGTATTAGAAAATTCATCTAAAAGTTTTCTTTTTGATGAAGATGTAGATAGGTTTTGATTATTTTGTGCTTTGAAATCAGTATTCAATAGTTCATTACGTTTCGTATTATTGATTGTGTTCATTTTTGTTGGTGTGGGTTGAAATGTTGGAGAATGTATATTGGTATCCAGATTGACAGTTGATTTATCTGAAAATAATTCTTGGATTTCAGATTTTGTAAGGTTGGTTGTATTTGCAGGGGTTTCGTCAAATGAGAATTTAACTGGTTTCAATAAGAAATTGGGATTCGGTTGGGTGTTAGCTAGAAATAAGGAATATTCAGGGTTATATTTGGATTGGTTTTCAGGTTGAGGATTAGAATTTTCAGGAAAGGTAATATCCATTAAAGGAATTATTTTGGGTTTGGGAGTGATATTATTCATTGAGGGATTTTCAGGGTCATATGGTATAGGAAATAAAGTTTTGTTATAGTAGGAATTTTTCCTTGGGTCAACTGGGGAAGAGTCAATTGCGATGGACAACTTATTGAAGTTAGGTTCCAATTTTTGACGGTTATTTTTGTCTTTCGGAGAAGAATTTTCTTGTTTAGGTATTTGAGTAGGAGTAGTTTCAGTAGAAAGATTCTGAATGTTCTCTGTCTGTGTAGCCATATCCCTCTGATAGCTTCGTTGAATTTTATATTCATACTCTGGTCCTCCATAAAGGTTATAAAAATCTTGGGGATGTTGTTTATTAGTATAAATAAAAGAGTGGTTAATGCAGTTATCAATAGTTTTGAGTACATCGGATGTGTAAGGATTTTGTATCAAGTCTGTGAAAAGGGTATAGATTTGCGACTGCTCATGTTGATTAAGTAAATTCCAAGGTTGTAATGTGTCTGGGATATTTTGTCTTTTCACAGTAACGTAGCTTTGGGAAAAGAGTCTTGAAAATTGCTTGTAGTTCATGATAAAGGTAAAAGGATTGTCTTCATCTTTTATCATCTTGGGTGTTGGGGGAGGGAATTGAATATTCTGTTTCTTGTGAAACTTCTGTTAGAATGTACAATAAAAATTTTCCCATGTGAATATTTTAAGAGTTTACTAAAGAATAAATATTTGATCAGTATTAGAATAATTAAAAATAATGTCTTATATTATAATATGAAGTCTTAATTAATATAATTTGAAAGAGATCTCCCATATTTTAATATTTGGGAGTATTAATCACATTACTATCATCAGAAATGAAACAAACACATCAGTTATCTACTGGGATTCGAACCCAGAGCCTCGTAATTACAGATACGATGCTCTTCCTTTTGAGCTACAGAATAACTCATGTGTCTGCAATATCCAAAGCATAGCCACAATTAATACTCTCAATATTACTATTATTATTGTTGTTTCATCCCTGAATTTTTCAGTTTTACTGAAAATGACGTGAGACAAAGGATTAAGCAATATACGTGAATGCTTAATCTTTTTCTCTGTTTCGTGTTTAATATTTTATTATTTATGTTTTTTAAATTAGTTCGATGTTTATTTAGCAATATTATTTTATTGCTTTGTTCCTTGTTGCGATATAAATATGATCGCAAATAAAATCCTCATTTATTCAATGAATATACATATTGTTGATATGTATTTTGGATATGTTTAAACTTTTTCATAAGATATACATACATATAGTATGTATTTTGGTTATATTTGAACCTGTTTCATTATTCATTTTATTATTATTTTAATAGTTCATTTTATGCATTTTGTAATGCAAAAAGATTTACCTTCTACTACAAGTTTAGGTTCTTGTGTAGAGATCTTGTACATTATTATATAATGCAAAGACGTGTAAATTTGTCACAAGTTAAATTTCTTGTGATTTGTATTATGCATTATTGTAAAATGCATTAGTTTTATTTCTTACACAAGCTAAATGTCTTGTGTTTTAGCTTATCATTATTTATTTATGAAATTTCATGTGTCACAAGATAAATTTCTTGTGTGTATTCTTTATAAATTGCAAAAGACTTTTTCTCTTGCCTTTTGCTTTCTGCAAAAGATATATTAATCTTGTGCATTATGATGCAAAAGGTTATGAATTCTGTTGCATTCTTAAAAAGTTTGTTTCTCTATGAAATATTCCTTATATTTCATAAAGAAATTTTTTCTTATACTACGTAGTTACTTAATATATATATGGCCAGTTTATTATCTAATTCTCAATTAGTTATGTACATATTTATAAGAATAGTATTAAAATGAATTATTTTACATATTTGTGAATTTTATGTACATAATGTAATTGAGTTGTGTATACCTACATATTTGTATGTAAGGTATTTATTGGGCAGGCTTCCATGAGTGTTGTAAATCTTTGTTTTTTAAAAATTGTTCATTTTTATATAATCAAAGGACTATGTCACAATGATTAAAAATGAATAATTTTGTATACTTGGGAAGGGTTGAAAGGATTTCTCGCATGTGAGTATAGGCAGGATTAACTTGAGAAGGTAAGAAACAATCAAGTGTAATCCGCTTGTATCTCCTTGAAATTATTATTTTAATATAAGGGTATAAATCTTCTAATTCCCGTAAAATTATTCCTTTACCTATATTTACAGGAGAAGGGATTGCTTTGCAACGGTGAAAGGAAAAAATGAAGGATACGCGTGTTGACATTTTCGTTATAAAAATCTATAATGAAATTGATGCTAAAATTTCGGAAGGAACATTTGATTCGATTATTTTGAATTCTGTGATTCTTGGTAATCGGGCATTCAATTGTTCCTTCACAAAAGTAAAGGAAGATTTTATTTCCTTAGTTGTAAAATACTGTATAATAACGGTATCTTTTCTCCAAATTATAACAATTCTTTTAGTTGGGAACTGAGTTTTTAGAACATTCTTTAAGGGTGCTGCCAAAATATTGGCAGATTGGGTGGGTAAAATAAAATAGAAAGAATAAACGTTTACCATAATTCCGAGGTTTCGGTAAAAGTTACTATTTTGATGTCTTGGGGTAACATAGGTGTTACATATTTATTCAAATAGTATTTAATATAAGAGAGTTGGTCAGGGTCAAAATATTCAATTATAATCGAAGGTTTTGAAAATAAAACTGTGTTGACTGACTGGGAAAGTCTCTATGAAACATAGTATCTAAAATGTCTTGTAATTTTTCTGTTAATTCTGACTTATTTGGGTTGAAAAGAATTATTACTCCGTAAAACGTAAAGAAAGACATTTTATTGTAAAATGGTATGAATAGTTGAATTTGTCGGCATTAGAGGAAAAAATTTGTCTTTAAAATATGCCGTGGCAGATTTTAATTCATTTACAGAAAAATTATCAATAACTATCCTGTTTAAATGTAAATAAATATTTAAAAATTTTCCTGGGTATTTATCTCTAATCATAAAATGAAAAAGATCATGAAATTCTTTCACTAATGAGATTTCATTTTTGGGATAGGTAATGATAATTTTAAAATTTAATTTAGATTCCATTTTATAATTTCATATTGTAAGGTTTCGCTGGGTTCTAATTTCATAAGTAGATTTACGAGCGACTACCTATACCAATCACGGCCACCAAATATTTTGTTATATTCCTGGAATCTAATTGATTTAATTTTGCTAAATAATTATTTTAATGGTTAGTAGAATCACATCTAAGTGACTTAATATTTTTGGTAACATCTAAGTACCTTATGATTGTGGGAACTGTAGCTAAACAGTTTATCCCATAGTTTCAACTATTACTTAATCTAATAAGTTTAAATAGTGAAAAATGAAAGATATTTACGAATAAGATATTATTGTACCTTTTTGTTGTTAGCTGGCATTATTGATGATTGAAAGAATGTTCACTATTTTCTTTTAATTTTGTCGAAAAGAATTTCTTTATTTTTTCTGGGGAGAATTTTAGGGATAGAACATTACAGTTGAAGTGTTGGAAGAGAAGTAATTTTTCTTAAGATTATTTTGTACCACTAAAATTATTTCGTTGAGAAGTTAATATTTCTGCTCCTGTCCATCCCTATTTCGGACAAAGCAGAACATGTCTAAACAATTGTCTTTCCTATCACTTAAGTATTGATAGGATCAACACTTAAGGGATGGCACTCTCTTAAGGGATTTTGGGGACAGTTGATCCCATGACTCTGCACGGTCAGAAAAGGAAAGGGTCTCTTGCAAGGGTCAAGATATTAGGAGACAGAAATCTTAACTCTGTACTTTTATTTTATTTCTATTTCCTTATCTATAGGCTGTTACAATTATAATACTATACTTATAGTCAGTGTAACATAAACCCTTGTTGTCGATCTGCTCCAGTCACTTCCGTTCCACTGACGATAAACACAATCTGCAAACACTTAGATTACTCAAAAGATCCAATCACAATTAAATATATGTTTATGCACAGTAACAATAAAACAGACGGAAGAACAAGACAACCATTCGTGGTAATAACAGAACTTAGAGTGAAGTTTATTTCCACATACCGCGTTTAGAATCATTCCTATGTTGTGTATTACAGTATTGTCATTTTGTCTTCTACCTTTCCTTTATCTACAAATCTACATACATCGAGATTATTCTAATTAGTTTGCCTGGGCTTTGCTTCCTATTCAATATACAGGAATATCGATGCCTTTCACGTGTACATAACATAAATAAAAATTCTAAAAATCTAAGTCTTACCGTTCCAAATCCACTTTTCGTTTTGCTCTCCAGCTTCATTACTCACATAATTTACAGAATCCTTCGCGATTTCATACAGATTTGGACCAAGAGACCCTTGGTTTGGGAATACTGCTGTAGCACTTCCCCAAACTGCTGTGCAGGAACTAATTGACAGGATATCCAGTGGGTAAGAATAGTTCCCACCACCAGATACGTTTCCGTTTGATGAGAATGTGTCATTCCAAATGCAGGAAATGCTAACGTCAGGAAAATATGAGGGTATTCTTGAGACATAAGTATTACTATGCTCAGGAACTTTTGGTACGTCCCCTAAAAATAAAAATGTTATTGTATTGAATTACAAAATACAATTTACTGGATAATGTAGGAAGTAACATTATGCGCTCCTTACCAACCCAATTCCATTTGGCCTTAGCTTGTTTAGGACTCCTGACGTTTTCCAAATGTGATTCGTATACGAAAAATGTGCTATTGCCGTGGCTTCCCTGAATGGGCCAAGTTAAAGATGCGCTTCCCCAGTTTGCAATACATTTGCCCTTGGTTAACCAGTCAAGGGACACCTTAAATGAATTACCACTTTCGACAGTCTTCTCAGTAAGTTCAGTTGAATTTGCGAAGCATTTCACAGTGAAGGATGGAAGATAGTTTGGTATGCTTGATTGAACTTCTACTTCAGACACAGGAAGAGGTGGGGTTGCTCCTAAGTCCCAATAGTTTTACATAATTACAACCAATGTTTTTGGTATTTAAAAATATTTTTGATTTTCTTTTGATGTTTGTCAAATGACAAGGATAATCACTTTTGCTTGTAAATAAAACTCACCAATCCAAGAATATTGTTGTCCAACGATTCCTCCTGATGTTTGTAAAACAACAACACCCGACTCTTGGACGTTGTATTTCTCAGCTCCGTCGAAACCATTTGTAACAATAGTAACATAGGCACGGCCCCACATCACCAAACATTGCGCAGATGTCCTACTGTCGACTTCAATGGAGTAACTTTCTGTCTTGGCTAAAGTAGCTATGCCATAATCTCCACAGTCCACAGTTATCGATGGAAAATAAGTCGGAATATCCGAATCAATGGTTTTGACTGATTTAGGAACATTTCCTGCATTGTCAGATAAATTAATGTAATTATTCTAAATTATCCTAAATTTTACTTAAATTTTCAATTAATATAACCAAAATACAAATGCAGCATTAACTGGGATATTTCAATTTCCCATTGTTGGCATAAAAAATTAAGAAGATTAAAATAATCACTTCTTAAATGTTTCACGAAACGAATGAGATTTAAGAAATCTTGTAATTTGGTAGTTCGTAGCGAAATTCAATCTCAAAGTTTTAATACTAATTTCGAAGGTGGGAAATAAATAATTAAATTACCATTCCAATTCCATTTTTCAAACTGCTCGCCAATCTCATTGCTGCTATACGCCACTCCACTCAAGTCAACATCGTAACGACTTTTGCCTGCTGCTCCATGATTACCGAAATTAGCAGTTGCATTACCCCATGTGGCCACACAATTACTATTTGTTAAAATGTCCAAAGGATATGAAAACTTCCCACCACCGACTAAAACACCAGTAGCCGAAAGTGTGTTATTCCATAAACACGAAATTTCTACTTCAGGTAGGTAAGCTGGGAGTTGTGAAAAATACTCTTTGCTGTGTTCTGGTTTAATGTTTAATGTTTAATGTTTGGATTTTATTTAAGTGCCAAAGGGATCAGTACAAAAAAAATTGCTCTGAGTCGCACCATCATCAGCACCGAAGGCAAGCAATAGTCACCTTACTCCCGGGACAGACCGAATCGTTACCATATTGTTTCGAGAAGTCATTATATACAATTTAGTGTTAGGATCGAATGACTGACAAGATCATTCAATGCTAACTAATGATTGTTGTGTACTTAATATTATTCAATTATTATACAAAAACATTCTGTCTTAACTCTAGAATATAAGAGTTTAGACGCTTTGAAAAAGTAGAGGGTGAATCAATTTTAGTTTTTAGGGTCAATTTAAGGGAGTTCCAGGAGTTGATAGCATAACACAGTGGGCTTTTAGCAAAGAGCCCCGTCTTATGAGTCAAGACATTTAAGTCATTACTCTGTCTCGTCCGTCTAGTAGCTGTGCCTTCGGTGCTATTAGATTTTAAAGTGTAATAATTTTTTAAATCATTAATATTACATTCATTAATTATATTCTTATACAAGCTATTAAGAGTTAAGAACAGTAATCTTTCCTTTACAGTTAGTAGATTTGCCTTCTCAAGTAAATACCATTGGTCTATATTAGCATGTTCTTGAGAGCAAAGTGCTTGGGAGGAAAGAGTACCATTACTCAATTTACCTTTATTATTTTTCCAATAGGATTTACTATAAAATTTAGACAGTTTTGGGTATTCAAATATTAGCAAAATATTATTAATTTTTTTTTGCAAATGGCTTAATTTGTCAATTTTTGTGGGACCCCAGATAGAGATTGCATAATCAGAAATCGGGAAAACATAAGTATTGATTAATAGTGTAAATACTTTGAAAGGCACCATTCTCTTTATTTTGTGCAAAGCACCAATTGCAGAGGAAAAGCGACTTTCGACTTTTGAGAAATGTGAATTAAAAGACAAAGTTGGGTCAAAATAAACACCTAAATATTTGAATTCGTAGACTCTCTCGATCGGGGTGCCATTGCAAACGATATTTAAATCCGAAAAAGTATACTTATCTAATGCTTTATGGAATAACATATATTTGGTTTTATCTAGGTTGATTTCCATACTCATATCACAACACCAATTATAAATGCTAGATATAACATGTTTGAAAAATACGTTGACATCAAAGGTTGAATTAATATCCTTAAAAATTACCAAATCGTCGGCAAACATTATGTAATTGATATTTAGGTTGTCTAAAGTAGCTGCAAGAGAATTAAAGTACATAATAAATAAAATTGGAGCTAGTACAGACCCTTGAATGACGCCTCGATCGTAATTATAAGGCCCAGAAATGAAGTTTCCAAGTCTAATGTTGAACTTTCTATCAAGGAAATAGTTATAGAATAAAAAAAGGTATTTTTTGTCAATTTTAAACTTGTTTTTAAGTGTTTCTATAAGTTTTAGAGGCGGAACAAAATCAAAAGCTTTTCGCATGTCGTAAAAGACTGCTAAAACTTGCTTTTTAGGGTCATCAAGGGCTTTATATATTTTTTGAGTAAATACTGTAAGTGCAGTTACACAGGAACGCTTACGTCTAAAACCATGTTGATTGTCACTTAATAATTTATTACTTTCTAAATACGTCATTAGTTTGTCTTTTACAATTATTTCAAACCATTTACTAAGAATCGGTAAATTAGAAATAGGACGATATGAAGTCGCATCTGTTTTACTACCCTTGCCTTTATATAAAGGGATAACGGTACTTGTTTTCCATATAGAGGGAAAATTGCCGGAATTTAAAATATTATCAAATGTGGAAGTCAAAGGTTTGATTAGACTGGGAATACAATTTTTAATAACTAAACCAGGAATATCGAGTTTAGAATCAAAACCTTTGAACTTTAATTTTTTAGAAGCTATAATTAGATCAGAATCAATAATTGAATCAGAAATACTAAACAATTGTTCTTCTAGGTGAGAGTCACAAGAAGGGGTATCACTTGACATAATTAAATTATTAAATCCTAGGAGTCTACATTCGTCAGTGTCAAGAACATCTCTTTTAATTATAAATGTATCAGCTAATTTATCACAAATTACATTTTCATCAGTGGTTACAACATTGTCAATTATTAATTGCATCAGATTATTGCTACCTTTAAATTTATTACACAATAATACATTTAGTTTTTGCCATAAATTAATGCAATCACCTACTTTGCTCAGTTCAGTAATGAAATAGTTCTTTTTTGCTAATACAATAGCGTTTGTAACTTTGTTTTTGCATTTTTTATATTTAAGACTATTTTCTGCATTTGGGGATTTTTCAAATTTGTTTTTAAGCTTATGTTTCTCATTAATAAGAGTGCGTAAACCAGGCGCGTTGCTTTCACTGAGCCAGGGAGAAAGTTTAATTTTACAATGGCCTTTTTTGAGGGGAGCAAGTTCATCAAGAATTGCACGTGTTTTTACAATAATAAAATTTAGTTGATCATTAAGATCAAGTTCTGAGATTGGTTCCCAATCAGTACTACTCAATTTATCGTTGAATAGAGCCCAATCAATTTTACTGTAATTCCTATATGGGACCAACTCAGAATTTATTTTTGGTTTGCACTTTCGTAATGTAACGAAAGTGCATCTATGATCTGAATCGGAAAGAGAGAAAACATCTGATTGTGCTATTAAGCTAGTGTTATTGCAGTATATGTGGTCTAATAAAGTATTAGATTTGTGGGTTACTCGTGTGGGCTTGGTGATCAATTGTTTGTAACTATAAGATTTACTGATTGATAAGACTTTATTTGAGTCAACAGTTTTTTCTAATAAATTAATATTTAGGTCACCAACTATAACAACATCATTTTGTAAAAAAGGTGACGCAATTAATTTGCCAAACATTTCGAGAAAAACTTTTTTCGGAATGTGTGGTGGATTATAAATAGTTACTAAGTGAAAACTTTTCTTTTTGTCAGGTAGAATTTTTAAAATAGATACTTCAATATCTGGGTGGCAGTCGGTATTATATTCGATAACTTGGAATTTAACATTATTTTTAATGTATAATAATGTTCCACCCCCAGAATTGTGTATTCGATCTTTTCTGATCATATTATAATTCTGTAGACAATAGTATTCATCTTGATCATCACTGTTTAATTTGGATTCAGTGATGGCAAAGATTTCGAAAGAATGATCATTAAGAAAAATTTGAGCATCTGTAAACTTGTTGCGTACAGAATTAATGTTTAAGTGGGCGATTTTGAAGCCTTTTTTAAGAGGGGGAATAGGTAATTTCAGCACTTTCTCTGTAGTAATAATGTTGTCATTATTAGTTAGGAGATCATAGGAATTTTTTGATAAATGGGAGAGTACCGAATTGTTAAGGCTATAAGGCTTATAGATACAATTATAACATATGCTAATGTTAGCATTTAATGGTTCATTGCAGTCAGTGCAATAACTCAAATTGTTCTGACTTGTAATGAAACACGATTTACATACCCAATCCTTTGAAATGTTCTTAAATTCAGTATTGGAAACTTTAATTTGGCAGATTCGATGAAAGATTAGTTGACACGTTGAACAGGAGAGTTTGTGTTGTTTTGAGCCGATCTTCTTTCCTACTTCAGCGCAATCAGGATCAGCACATATTTTGAATTTTGAATTAGATTTGGCCATCGTGAATTAAAAGGTATCCAATTCCAAATGAAAAAGAATGTGGCTGGAACAATCTATAATGATGTATATAGTTAATGTTTGTTGATACGGTACTGATGAGTTAAAATTTGTAAGCCAATGGTCCATGTCATAATTATTTATAGCTGCCGAGTTGTAATCCATAAAAGGTTTGTTGAGTAAAGGTTTGTTGGTGCTTTTGGTATGTCCCCTGTGAGAAATTTAAAAAAATATATGAAAGTAATAAAACTTAATATCAGAGGAAAGTATCCTTTATTTTAAAAAAATTACCAATCCAATTCCATCTGGTTTCAAGTTTTCCATTGAGGTCGTTTATGTCTTGTACGTGCGATTCGTGAACTAAAAATTTGGAGTCACCATCGTCTCCTTCGATTGGCCAGATTACGGTTGCATTGCCCCATGTGGCAGTACATTTACCTTTTGTTACCCAGTTGATGGATAAACTGTGGGGTTCCCCACTGGCAACAGTAATTTCGGGGAGCTCTGTTGAATTTCTGGAACATCTCACTACGAATGGAGGGAGATAGTTGGGAATACTGGATACAATCTTCACTTCCGAAACGGGCACAGGTGGAATAAATAGTTCCTGAAAGTAAATGATTTACGAATTAATTTCTTTGTGGTGGGTTTATATTTGTATTTATTTACTCGTAAGTGGACTAAATACTAATAATGTCATTTATCGATCCATAAAAATAGTAAAATTAATAAGCTTTAAATAAAATCTATATAAAAATTCCAATTAAATTCTTGCTGCCCGAAATACCATTTTCTTTTATGTTTAATTATCTTCAGGAAAACTTAAATTCAAGTAAAACCAGCGAAAGTAAATAAATAGAAGCCAATGTGATTCAAAAAAAATATTATTCTTATTTTTAAACGGCAGACAAATGCATTTTTATGTAGGTAAGGTGACTACTAGTAGAACTAAAGAAATCTAGAAAGTTTTTATTGCTTTACCAATCCAAGGCCAAGATTCCCCTACCGTTCCATCAGAACTGTTGGAGTGCGCCAACCTGTCTTCATACACATTGAAAAAACTATCTTTGTCTCTACCATAAACCATCCATGTCGATGTCACAGTAGCATTTCCCCACTGAAGAGAACAAGTACTGTTAGTTAAAATGTCCAAATCATATTGGTAGTAGCCACCACTAGAGATAGAGTGCTTTCCTAGGCTTGTACTATTTTTTGTGCATTCCACATTCAAAAGTGGTAAATACGGAGGGATATAAGAGTCAATGGTTTTTCTTCCTGCTGGTAACTGAGGTGTTTCGCCTATGAACATTATCAACAATTAAATGTATTAAAACTGGTAACAATGGTAGTAAACTGTAATTAGTGACGCAACTGGCAATTTACTAATATTTGATAATTATTTAGTTGCTTCATATACCTTCCCATCTCCAAACTTGACCTGCACTACCATTCGAACTGGAATGATAAAGAATTTCACTTTCAAAAAAATGAAATTGAGAATCCAAATCCTTTCCAAGAATAGTCAAGTTTACTGACGCATTCCCCCACTTAATTTCACACGCTGCAACTGATAAATAACTCAGAGGATATTCAAGATTTTTTCCACTTTCCAAAGTACTGAGAGTCATATTAGTAGTGTTGCTTGAGCACTCAATAGAAACAGCGGGGTAATAGTCTGGAATCTTGGACGTGAATTTCTTTTGCCCAATAAAAGGGGACGGTTTTACTCCTGCAAAAAACTCGTTTACATTTATTTCCTTTTTGATTGTATAATTGTCTAAGATTCATAAGTATATATGTGAAAATACTTTGACGGTTTAAAACTACTTAAGTTTTTTATTTATTAATTACACTAAATTTTGTAGAATTAAAACTTTCGAATCAATACTAAAGACTTCCAAAAGTAACTTTTTAAATGCTGGCAAATTCAAAAAAATTAATAAAATAAAAAAAGCGAATGAAATCGGTAAAATTATTGTCGAGTAATAAACTAAAAACTATTATTGTTACATGATAACTGCATAAAATGCCGAACAACTAAAATAAAAATCTTAAACAAATGGCAGCAAACGGTAAGCAAGTCAAACAAGTTGACCGAAATAAAAACATACCGATCCAGTTCCAAGTGGCACCAGGTGTTCCTTCTGCACTTTGAGCATACAAAACTTTTGTTTCATCAACTTCAAACCTAGAGTTTTTATCTTGTCCTAGAGCCAGAAAGTTTACTGATGCTGAGCCCCACGTAAGTGTGCAATTTCCTGTCGAGAGATAATCTAGGATGTAAGAAAGAGTAAGTTGCTCCGCTTTCAACAACTGCCTTGGATAGAGCGGTTTCATTTTGCAAGCACTGTACTTCAAAGGCAGGAAGATACGACGGGATATGTGATTGTATTGACTTTGTACCTCTAGGAACTTCAGGAATTTCTCCTGTGATTAAAAATTTGAATTGAGTGGTTATTTTACTAGTTATTTATTACTTTTCAGTGGTATATGGACTTGTAAAACTAATTTTGGTAATTTCCGAGCCTTTGCCAATAATGTATTAAAAATTGAAATAAAATTTCGAAATTATAAAGTATTTTCAAAAACTATTTGGGAACCAGGATCTCAGAAGTAAGTTTAATTACCTGACCACGGCCAGATTTGTCCGGCTATTCCAGCAGAGCTATTTGTGTGCTCCACTCTATTTTCATAAACAGTAAAGAGACTATTTCCATCTCTACCAACGACGGTCCAAGACACTGAGGCTGCTCCCCAAGATATTTGACATGTTCCTGTAGTTAAAATATCTAACTCGTAGTTATATCTGCCACCGCTGGCCAGCGGATGAACACCAAGGCTACTACTGTTGCTTTTGCACTCAACCTGAATATGTGGAAAATAGTTTGGAATGGCTGACAAAATTGTTTTCGTCCCCCTTGGCGGTTTTGGTGTTTCGCCTAATAAGAAAATAAGTTTTTTTAATTATTTTTTTAATTTTATTTTTAATTATAGGCGCAAATAGCTGATAAGATAATATTAGACAAACTAACCTGTCCAAACCCAAGTTTCTTCCGACGTTTCTTTACTTTTTGAAGCAAGACTAATTTTTGTTTCGTATACAATAAACTGTGAATTTCCATGACTTCCGAAAATGGATATATTTGCAGAGGAAAATCCCCAAATTAAGTAACAGTATCCCGAGAAATGGATCGGCATGTCAAAAGAAGTTGACATTCCACTTTCCACAGTTGTAGTCGGAAAATGAGAATTGTTTGAACTACACTGTATTTGGAAAGGGGGTAGGTAATTAGGGATGGCAGATTTAATCGTTTTCCTTCCATCCAGGTATGGTGGAATTTGACCTATAAAACGCAAATTAAAAATAAGCATGTAGATATAGATAAAAAGTGTATATTTTAAAAATATTAATTTAATTTTACTTTTGGACTTTTAAAAACGTATTTATAAAAATTAAATCTGCTTAAATCTGAAATTAAAAAATCCGGTCGGCCATAGGTACACTCTATACTTTTTGTAATTACAGGACTTTTTGCTAATTATTTGCCAATTATTTTTACAAAACATATTGGTACTTATTTCAAATATGGAAGAACAAAACTTAGGTTACCTGACCAAGGGAGCTGTTGAGTTTCCACTAACACGTGAGTTTCATAAACTTGTATGTTGTTTAAATTATCTTGTCCTGTATGACTTGTAGAAACAGTGGCGGATCCCCAAACAAATGAACATGTGCCAGTTGTCAAATGATCAAGAACAAACGACCAAGTTTTTCCACTGGTCATTGTTTCCGTTGGTAGAGAAGTTGTATTTCTCTTACAGGTGACCGTAAAATTGGGAAAATAATTAGGGATGTTCGACCTAACAGATTTTGTTTGCGATGGCAGTGCTGGCGGTGTACCTGTGAAATAGTTCAAAAGACAGTTTTGTACAAGCCAGCGCGTTACTGAATGCTATTTATTTTGAAATGTGCTACTTTTAGGAACATATGTAAAAAAATTATTTAGAACAAGCAAAATTATTGGTTGACCATTAAAAAGTTTTTTAATTGCTATTAGTATTAAAAAGTTAATAATTCGTGTGTAATACTGTGGACTTGTTACCTGTCCAAGGGAAGCGTTGACTTCCAACTAATACATGTGTTTCATAGACTTGTACGCTGTTTTGATTGTCTTGCCCTGTATGACTAGTAGAAACGGTGGCGGATCCCCAAACAAAGGAACATGAGCCAGTTGTCAAATGATCAAGAACAAATGACCAAGTTCGTCCACTGGTCATTGTTTCCCTTGGCAGGGATGTCGTATTTCTCTTACATGTGACCGTAAAACTCGGAAAATAACTCGGAATGTAAGATCTGATATTTTTTGTTTGTGTTGGCAGCGGAGGTGTTGTACCTGTTAAAATTAATTCATTACTCACCATTTTAAAATCATACAAAATGTCGTACAATAATGCTTATATTCCTTAGGTGTAGTGTAAAATAAAGTGTATTAGTACTATTCGAATCCAAAAACTAAGTTTACCTGTCCATTGGTACCGTTGAGCTCCTACTAAGACGTGGGACTCATAGACTTGAATGCTATTCAGGTTATCTAGTCCTGTGTGACTGGTTGACACCGTTGCAGTTCCCCAACGGAATTCGCAAGAGCCAATCGTAAGACGATCAAGAACAAACGACCAAGTTTTTCCACTGGTCATGGTTTCCGTTGGTATAGATGTAGTATTTTTCTTACATGCAGCAGTAAAACTTGGAAGATAGCTGGGGATGTACGATCGTACAGATTTTGTTTGTGATGGTAATGCCGGTGGTGTACCTGTCAAAAATTTCAAAGAAATAATATTATTGCAAGCCAGTGAAACCAAAATCGTTCAGTACTGCTTAAAAATACTGTTTATCTACATGCATTTATAATATTGTTCCAAAGAGCTGTTTGACTACAATTAAAATATTATTATTTGATAACTTTAAGTAAACAAAAAATTATGATAAGAGAAAAATATCATTGTGGTTCATGTATTCCGTAATCTCGTAACGAAAATCAAGTATTCTCTTTAGGTAAATCAAAAGTAATGCTAAAGAGGCGGCGTATGTAGGATCTCCCCAACTATTTATATTTCTTTGATTATTTTGTATTTCTAATGAACGCTTGGCCCAGAATTTACCCTAAACTTTCATTGATAATTGCCAAAATATAGTATATAGGTTACCTATCCAAGTAAAACGTTGAGTTCCGACTAATACATGAGTTTCGTAGACTTGTATGCTGTTTAAATTATCCTGCCCTGTATGACTAGTAGAAACAGTGGCGGATCCCCAAACAAATGAACATGTGCCAGTTGTCAAATGATCAAGAACAAATGACCAAGTTTGTCCACTGGCCATAGTCTCCATTGGCAAGGATGTCGTATTTCTCTTACACGTAACCGTAAAGCTGGGAAAATAATTCGGAATGTAGGACCTCACAGTTTTGGTTTGTGTAGGAAGTGGTGGCTTTGTTCCTAGAATAAAGTGTTTTTTATTATTTAAGAATACGACCATGTCTATTATTGCTATTAGAATTAATTTCTGTTTAGTACCACTCCATGGATAAGATGTAGTTCCAACTAATACGTGGGACTCAAACACTTGGATGCTGTTTAAATTGTCTCTTCCTGTGTGACTAGTGGATACGGTAGCTGTCCCCCATAGGAAATCACAGGTGCCGGTTGAAAGGTAATCCAGTATATAATTCCAAGTCCCTCCACTATTTATTGTTTGCTGCCCTAAGGATGTGGAATTTCTTTTGCACGTTACCCTAAAAGCGGACAGGTAACTCGGAATATTTGACTTCACAACCTTGGTTTGTGTAGGCAAAGGTGGGACGGTTCCTGGTGTTTTAGAATTAAAAAACAATTGTAATGCTTAATGCACATGCCAATAATTACAATTATATTTGGGTTATGGGAAGAGGAAAGATTAAAAGTTTGTCATGATTTAGAAAACGCCATGTTTATGCTTTTCCTTCTACATAACATAATTTTAAGAAGGGAATGTAAATATGTAACAAATTCTGCTTAAAGGGAAAATTAAAGATATTTCCCAAAAGCTTTTACTTTTATTATTCTTATCATTATTATTTAAAAGGGGTCCCCCTTTCATAAAGAAGTTTCCGTTGTCATAGTAACCCTCGAAAATCAAAATTTGGGTAAAGGATTTTTTTGTGAACGACAACTTTGATAATGATAAAAACAGGATGACTACAGAGGAGACAGTGATTTTAGGCTTACCTCTCCAAGGGTAGGATGTAGATGCCATTAAAGCATGAGATTCGTAGACAAGAATACTATTTGCACCATCCCTGCCAGTGTGTGTTAGAGATAAGCTTGCAGAACCCCACCGTAATATACATGTACCCGTTGAAAGGTAATCTAAGTTGTATGACCAAGAATTTCCGCTATTCATGGTGACTGTTTCTAGAGTTGTGCTATTTCTAGTGCACAGTAGAGTAAAGCTAGGAAAATAGTTGGGAATGTGGGACGTATATCTTTTCGTTTGCACTGGTAATGATGGCACAGTCCCTGAAATCACATAATTAATCCTCATTAATCGTTTTTCAAAATATTGCATTGGAAAATATTAATCTTTATTTTATTAATTGCTGGTGAAATTTTTTTCAGTTTTGTGCAAAATATTTAATACAGCTAAATTTTATTTTTTAATGTTGGTCATTACCTCCCCAAGAATAACGAGTTGATCCCTGGAGGACATGAGTCTCATAAACCGCAATGCTATTGACACCGTCTTTTCCAGTGTGGCTGAGTGAAACAGTTGCAGAGCCCCACTTCAGTACACACGTGGCAGTAGAGGAAAATTCCATTTGGAAAGACCAAGTTCTTCCACTGGCCACAGTTTGAATTCCAAGTGACACACCATTCTTTGTACAGGTTACGGTGAATGACGGTAAATAACTCGGTATGTGTGATTGCACAGTTTTTTGTTGAGTTTGATGTTCTATCTAAAATAGTATATACAATCGTCAATCAGTTAAAAATACAAGCCGCACAGTAAATCTGTATTGTTTTCCAATAACTACATCTATAAAATCAATAGCGCGCATAATCAATCAGCGCAGTAACATTACAAAAGCGATTGTAAACCATTTGCAAAACGCATATGATATAGTAACGAAGATCAGAAAGAAATCGAAAACATTAGAAACATTTTAATACCAGTCACAAGCAAGGCTTGTGTAATTCTCCTTTAAGATTATCTTAAGCAAAAATTTTTATATCCAACATTTCAGGTTTTCTGCATCATTTGCTGGCATGCATAAAACAAGTATCGTTAGATTTCCATGACTATCGATAATAATGTTGAAGGACGATAAAATCTGAAATTTGGAATTAAAAATTTTGCTTGAGACAACCCTCTAAGAGAATTGGACAGGTTATACCAGCCTTGGTGACAAGTAATCTGGAAAGTATTTTGTTAAATAAATGAGGGTTTTATTCAACAGTGATCCATTATGAAAGGAAATTTACAACTAGTCCCAAAAAGGCACAATAAAAGATTTATCAAAAAATGTCAACGCAATATGTGGCGGACAAATTGCATTCTTTCCGCTACTGAATGATATAGATGAGGATAGCGGATACTAAGATATTTGATTCAAGAATTGCACTTACCTGACACAGTGTATAATACGCAAAACCTAGAGACCCGTCACATGGATCACCGATGTAAATGTAACTCGGTCGGACACCATGTAGTAGTATACATGCAGCAAAATTATCTGTAAGAGGCAATGCCACCGTAGCACCTGAACCATAATCCCACTTATGAGTAGGCGCACGTTTGGCTGATAACCAGTATCCTGTGAATACAAGGTTTCAAATTGTAATACTCCAAACCTTTTTCCTATATCGTAATACATTGATTTCGCTAAAGGCAACTTACTATCTGACGTCACCCTGGAACTTAGATATGTTTTCTCTGCTTCACTATTTATTGTTACCATCTTCATCCCATTGGACTCGCACCTGATTTTTGCGGCGGCCCAAGTTCTCTATAATTTACAAATGGCTGATAGTTTTTTAAACTCAAAAAATATATTTATTCTGAAATGTATATATAATAGCACTTACGGAAGTGTGTTCAAGGTAGTACACTTTGTTACCATATTCACCTATTGAACTCAACCTTAATTCCTTCTGGAAGATTTCTGTACTTGTATTTAATGAACCTGTCAAAGAACAAGCAAATTTATTTTATATGAGGGACGAGGGAATACCAATATTTTTTGGAGTACTATTGTTGGGAATATATACGCTATTATGTCTGGATATTTAAATAACACCTTAGTATTTCACCCTGTGGTTTAATTACAGCTCTATAATGAATCTAGATGGGTGAAGTACTTAGTTCGGCTATTCCGATACTTCCAAAAATTTTAATAGTCATATAATGTTTGAGTGAACAGTTAAAATTGCATATAAACGAAAAATGAATATTATGCTGCTCAAAGGTTAGCTAAATAATATAGTTAGATGACAATTGAAATATTTGATCATTTTTGATGGTTCATAATAAAAGCTAATTACCTGATTAACTTGGCCCAAATTTTGTCATTTTGTAGAAATATATTTTAATAAATTATTAATTATTTACCTTCAGTTTGGAGACCAGTCGCAGCTAAGACATTACAAGCCACAGTGGCAAAAATTAAAATAAAATTTTGCATTGTGTTTTGGTTGCCACCGTGTAAAGGAAAATGAAGGATGACAATAATATTAGTGTTGTTTATGTAAGAAGAGAAACAAAAAATTATACTTTGTGAAGCACAAACGGTTTCTTTTTATAGACAAATTATATTTTTCAAAGATTATAAGCCAATGATAGTATATCTCTTGCCACTCAAAATATTATTTTTTTAAACCTTTACATTTTCATTCATTTGACATAGCAAAAAGCATTTTGTTTCAAGTATGAAGATTTTGTAGCTAAGCACCTATGACGTCAAGACGTAGCCTAAAAATTCTTTTCTCTGGACACCGATTATAAATTAAATTAAGTGATCTCAATTCCCAGCACAACTGGGACAACCATTTCTTAATCCATATGTTTAATATCCCATCAATCAAAGCAAAGTCTCTGGTAATACAATAAATTGTACTTTTAGTCCAAAAGTTAAGTTTCGTATTATGACCTATTTAAAACTATTTAAAATTAGGATGTCAGTATTCATATAGGGCAAGATTTGTGCATGATTCAATGTCCGCGTATCTAAAGTGTGTACATAATCCCATATATATTACTCGCTTAGTAAATCAAAGTTTTATGACTGCATTTTTATTGATTGCCCTTAATCCGTTGTAAAGCAATTAACGACTTAGAATGTATTCTGTATACAACTGTTCTGGAGACCCATTTAATAAATTATCTGACTGCATTTTAATGTATTTCTCTTAATCCATTTTTAAAGTAATTGAAGACTTAGTATGTATGCAGTATACAAATGTTTTAGTTATCCATTTAAAAAATTATCTGACTGCATTTTTATTTTACTCTTAATCCGCTTTAAAGTAATTGACGAATTAGTATGTATTCAGTACACAAATGGTCAAGTGACCTATTTAAAAAATTATCTGACTGCATTTTTATTTATTACTCTTAATCCGCTTTAAAGTAATTGACGAATTAGTATGTATTCAGTACACAAATGGTCAAGTGACCTATTTAAAAAATTATCTGACTGCATTTTTATTGATTACTCTTAATCCGTTGTAAAGCAAGTGACAACTTAAGTATTCAGTATACAAATGTCCAAGTGGCCTATTTAAATAATTAACTGACATGCATTCGCAAGATAATTCTACAAGTCTCAAACTATGGAATACATACAATAAACTAGATCTACTAGAGCTAGATCATATAGTTATTTTTGGATCTTTTAATTCTGGGGCACTTAGATTTATTTGACTGTAAATTAAAAGATCTCTCTTGAAAATGTATGTTGGGTTTTACACGTCAATTATTTGTAACAACTCTTAATATACCATAAGGCAATATAAAAAGTTATTATGCTATAAATTTAGGCATAGATATATATGCAGTACTTAATTATTTTACTGTAAATTGACCTTTGTTCGAAGTATTTGGTGATTTAAATACTACTCTCACTCATCATAGATTACTGTCTTTGGGCATACAGAGAAATAAAAATATCGAAAACCGTTGCCTGTGAAAACGTTTATACATGGGGAACTATAGAATTCCTGTATGGGTTTTATATGTTGCCTGCATTACTATTCAATGGCCATATATATATAAGATGTTTTTCCAGAATGCATAAACTAATTAACCATTGCATTGTCAATTGATAATGCATATAATAATAAAAATAAACCGGCAAGCGACGTCCCAAAGTGGACGAAGGGTAGTAATAACAGTTTTTTAATCAAAGGTCGTAGGTCAGAGAGTGGTGATCTTTGAAATGGAAGATGCTGTTTCAATTTTCGATTTACTCAAAATCATTTGAACGAATTATTTTAGTTCGTTCTTGATTTATGGACACCACAGAGAGACAGACTGACATACAGAGAGACAAAACAAATGCCTAAAGTAGATTTCGTCTATGTAATAAGATTAAGTGGTATGAATAATTTTACTATTACTCATTCTTTATTAAAATAAAATATTTTCCCACGACATTGTAATTATAATGTAAACTATCTGCAGTGACATGATCATATATTTACAGCCAAAGGATTATATTATGGCTGACATACAGTATTACTTAGAGGACCAAGGATTGCCCCAATATCTGCAAAATTTTGTCTCTTAAACACTCTATTTGAGATATTCATAGCGATTCCAAGAAGTTCCGCGTCATTTACGGAATTAGTAATTCCTACGCTAAATGTGCGAATTCCGCGCTGTGAAGCTAATCGGGCTGCCGCAAGTGTTTGAGTCCGATCATTTGAGCTTCCATCCGTCAGTACAACAATATTTTTCAATACATTTCGATTGCGACGTGTAATTTCTGTAATTGCAGCATTAATTCCCGCAGCAGTATCTGTACCCCCACTTAATTTTTGGTGAGTCATTATTGCATTTTCAATTTGAGCTGCAGACATTCCATTGTCAAGAGAAATAGTAACGGAAACAGTGTCTCCGTACACGATTAGACCAATACGACTTCCGGAGTAGCTGTTAAATGCAGAGGCCAAAAGAGACACGAAGGATCTGGCTATGTTGTAATCAGCGACACTTACGCTTCCAGAGGCGTCCAGAACTACAACGAGATCAGTCTCTCGTTGGCACTGCGAAGCACGAAAGGGTCTCTAATATTAAGAAACATATATTATTTACCTAAAACAATGGTGTAATTTATTTAACATAATATTAAGGTTAAATTCTTGGCTTTTCTTAAAAGGTTTAATTTTTTGACACAAAGTACACTACTGTAGGCCTAGTTTATGACGACTACGCAACATTGCCTTAAAAATATTACTAAAAATGGGGAAAAAATCAATTTTTCCTTCAAATTATTTATTTGTGATGACAAACTACAAAAACTTATTCATTGCTGTCCAAAATAATCAAAGTAATTATCCTTTTTTAAACTCAAAGTGACTTAGAAGGCCAAAAGGAGGAGTATCAAAAATACTACAATGATTCAAAATTGATATTTTGCTGTGTTTCCAAAAATAAAAATAGAACTCACCTGACAAAGGGCACTAAATTGCATGGAACACGAATTTGCCACTAGGGCACCACCTTTAACTGATAAGCAGGATTGATGTGAAGTGATACCGGTCAATACAGCGCCGTTTTCCCAGTTGTAGACATTTGCTGTCTTAGCAGAAGTCCAGTATGCTAATTATTTGGAGTAAGCATTAGAAAATACTTTGCAACTAAATATTATTTACGCTACGTGTTGACAACATTATTAATGTTGATACTTGATACCTTGGGAGGTAAACTGTAGGTATACATACAACAATATTTTGGATTTACTAGCAGGGTATAGGGCACTAATCTTTATAATATGGCATTAAATTTAATGCGTAATTTAAAAAAATCTAATTATTTTTATGAATATTATATTTGCTCTCACTTCGAGATGCTGTAAGTCTTGATGTTAAATACGTCATCTCTGATGTGCTCTCAATCGTCACCATCGTGCCAATGCCACCACAAGTACTCTTAGTGTTGTCCCAAGTTCTCTACAGTCACGAAACAAAAACAAAAGCTAATAAAAGGCATACGCCATTTGTGGTTACCTTGTAAAATTTAATCGACTTACCGGAGTAGTGTCAGCAAAATACTCCTTCGTGCCATAGACGCCAATCGAAGACATTCTAGCGTTTTGAGTTCCATATTCTTCAAATACAATGTTATTTGTTATTAATTTAAAATTATGATATTGCGTCATTATACCAACTATTTATATGCTACTTTATTTATTATTAATACGTAAATGAAATCCTTTATTTAGAAAGAAATTAAAAACAGAACATAATGTGTAACTAGCAGGACATTTAATACAAATTTTTTAACCTACCTGTTGTGTTCACAGATGAAAGAACTAATTTACTACAGAAGAGTAAAATAAGTCCTGCTGATAAGTGTAGCTTTGGGAATTGCATTTTTAGTCAAGCAAAAAAATATTTTCAAATACAAATTGAAAAAGGAGAAGAAGAAATGTAGATATAGAATGAAATTTATTGAATGAATGCTTTCTTAATAATTCTCCTTTTTTTCCACAGAACTCGTGTGACATTGGCTTTTATAGAAAAGTTTACAAACCATAATCAATTGCAATGGATGTAGGTTAAGCCTCCAATAATCTATTTAATCCAAATCGCTAATACACAAGTGGCAGCTTATTTAGCGAAATTAAAAATGAATAACTAAGTGTTGATTATCAATTCAGTTACGTCAATGTGATAATGTGTGTGATGAGAATTAGGTACTAAGCATTTAATCTCAATTCTACATGGAAATCCAATACATATTGCAGCGTTGATTGTTATATTTCTCATTCAATGCTGCTCAATCAGTAGTTGTGTCTTCTCTAATTATGCTCTAGCATTTTTTGAAAATAAAAGTGGGGAAGAAGTAGTTTTCTAAATTAAAATATTTAGTTAATATTTTAATTGCTTTACTTCAGTTTATTGTTTATTATTTTGAAGCTTGGGGCGCAGTAATACGTAGTTCTATTTCGACCTTTTAGCTTAGGTACAATATTGTAAACTTGGTTTATTGTTGGTATTTACTTGTGGAGCCTTTCAATGGTAGGGACTAACTTAGTTTTCGTACATAGCCAGTATTGCCATTTCTACGACAACATTCTTTGATTTTTGGGTTTAGATAAATATTTGAATAGATTTTGTGAACTTGTAATTGTAATACGGAACGTCTACTGTTCAAAGTCACTAATTTTATGTAGCTGGTAAGTAAAAACAAAATCCCTGTAAATTTTATTTATTAGGCCATGTTATTTGATAGGAGTAGTTTGCGAATGCCTCGTTCCGCACGAGTTATTTGTTATTTCGAAAACGGCCTCCTAAATGTGTTAACTAAGTATGATTTCTACAGTATCAAAAGTTATGAAGTGAAACCAAATCCGGTTGTGTCATTCCGACAAGACTTGAAAAGAAAAGTGCCAATACCATTTTCATTAGGAGCACAAACCAGGAGAAAATTCGTATTGGAGTGGTAGAACAAATTGTGCACGTCTAATTTACAAAAAGGTCCTGTTCTTGTTCACAGCATAGTCTATGCAAAATTAATATGAAGAAATAAATTATTATATTTTCCAACAAAACGATTTTGCATAACATTTATAAAATCTAATAAGGTTTTAATGCATGCACGTTTACTCTACGTTTACACGATTTATTTACGGCAATAGTACTATTTACATATTTTCCAACCAAGGACGTTTTTTGGCTAGACAGTATCAGTATTTACTTTTCCATATCGTTGGGTATAATGAGTACTTATTTAAATAGTCTTTAAATGATAAACAACAAAAATGAATTCTGTTTTATAACAGTTGTACAAACCGACGCACAGTTGAGAAACGAAAATGATGTTGCTGGATCGGAAAATATTTGGCTGTTAGATACGAACCAGAGGTAAGCAGCCGTGTACACATATTTATTTAATTTTTGTTTTGCTTTGGCATTTGCAGCTCACCGTACCGTGGAGTGAGAATTCAAAAGGAGGTCAAAGGTGGGCTGGTCCTCAGCTTCGGATATACAAAGTATTTTAATTCTAATTTGTTGACATACTACGTACATTTGAAATTTGAGCTTGATTTCTGTTTCTTTCTTGAGAAAAGAGGAAAACCGAAGACTGAAGACGCTAAGCAGTTCACATTGATTGAAATTGGATTGGGAAGATAAACATAAATAGGTATGGTAAAAAGTGTAATAAATTATGATTATCGGTTAACATATTTCCGAATGGTAACAATCGATAAAATTGAAATAATGAAGCACATAGAAATATAATTTATATTCCAGCCTGGTAAACTCGGAAATAATGAGAGATTCAAAACAGGGACCAGCAGTGGAATTTTCTTATCATTAACATCGAAGCCAGTAATTGGGCTCATCATGTCGTTAATCCATTGAACACAATTCATTCCATTCTCACTCAGCTTATAGTGTAAGAATACATCAAGCCTTTTACTGTTTTCAATTTTCTCTAATAGAATATCAATATCACTATTCGAGAATTTGGCACATCTCATATTATAATCCTTCATTCGACTTTTCAGCCCCAGTGCCCAATATTCCTGAAAAGGTTCGACTTCTTTGAGTTGGATTTTACAGCGGACACCTTCTCCTTGAAATAACTCTGCAGTTTGAACAATTCTTTGTCCTCTGAAAACTCTTTCTATTATAATAACATGATGACCATTATAATTGTGCCAAGTCTTTTTCTCAGCCACTGCAATACATCCAAAGTCCTCGGTAACTTTAATTTTGTCTCTTTCGTATTCTTCGTCGACTAGACCACAAACTTCTTCAAACAATGTAGCGAGGCTGTCAATATTTGCCGATGTTTTAATAAAATCAAAAATTTCAAATCTGTTTCTTAGTTGTGTTCTAACGTCTGCAGACCAAAGGGAAGTAAATTTAGTCTTGTTGATGACAGTTTTAATTTTTTTGATTATTTGTTTTTCAAAATGGCTTAATATTGCTTCCAGTTTAAACTCTGAAAATATTATTTCTATGGCTGCTACAAAGGGTTCAATGATGGGACTTCTGTAAATTAATTTACAATCGTCAATGAAAATATATTCTAATTTTCCGTTCTTCCTTGGTTTTACATTTACCAATGTCTCGTCTGTAAAGCAAAGTGAACTAAAATTCCCAGAAACATCCAGGGTTTCTAGTGTACATTTTCCATTTTCTTTCCTTTTTTGGGTATCGAAAAGATCTAGAAGACACTCAATTAAGGATGAGCTTTGAAAATATATATAGTTGCGATTGACAAAGAAATGCTTGAGATTTGAGATAGCAGATGTTAATAAAAAATGAAAACCAGTTTTCATAATCCGATTGTCATTTAGGATTAAAGTGTGAACTGGAACTGATTCGATAAAATTAATAATGGAGATAACGTCACTGTCAGTTAAGTTCGTTCCACTCAAGTTCAAATGGTGTGGAGAATGCAGAATGCTAATTCTAGAAGCATCGTCGAAAGCATTTGCCCATGATCTAATTTTCTCTTTAGAATGTACGTAATGCATAACTTTACAATGAGCTAAAAAGGTGGACATTAATATATCAATTTGAGGAATTTCCATTCCAGATTCGTTACTGTCGTCACAAAGTTGACTAGAATTCTTCCAAGCAGTTAGAAGACGATCGTGCCAGCCATTACCTTTCAAGCACATTTTAGTTTGCAGGTTTTCAAAAAGTTCTGTTCTTGTCTTAAGTTTTTCTAAGCCTTTTAAATCAGTTTTTAATGAGAGAGGTTCGTAATCCTTTTCTTCGTTTAACCTGATACTTCGACAGCATTGGTCTCGGGATGTTTTCCATAGTTTTATTCGGTTACAGATATTTTCAGAGAGCCGTCCATTTGGTTTAGTGTTATAATGTGGTCCATAATGTAAAATATTTTTGTAAATATACAAGGGAAATTCTGTTGATGAACCACTTAAAGTTTTCTTGATGACGTGAATTAGTTGATTGTAATTCTTTTCAGTGACATTTTTAACTAGAAGAGGTATTGCTTCTTGGGAAGTTTCTTCCAGATTACAGAGAACATTGCAGATGTAATAACCTAAGTCATCATCTTGGATATATTCACATAAGGATGCAACGAAGTCAGACAACTGTTCACCACTTAATGATTGGAATTGAATTTTTGACTGTTGATGTATAATTTCATCGTATTCAATTTCTCCTATTATTTCAGTAATCCGAGTTTCATTTCCGGCATTCGTGTCCGTTAAAATATTTTCCAATATGTTTTCCATTACCTCCCATGGAATTTCGGCTAAGCGTGCTGAATTATTTAAATATAATTTGCAACGCTGGAGAAGAGGCTTTTTATCCGAGTTTTCTGCATGATCTCTTAGTAGCTGCAAATATTCTGATGGCGAACGTAATTTGAACAGAGGAATAACTTCGGAAATCAAATCTCTTTCTTTCTGAAGTGCATTCTTTGTACATTCAATATAACGCCTTAATGACCCAAGACGAAGTTGAAAATCATTCTCCGAAAAAAACCGCTTTACATTGTCAAAACGGTAGTGGACTAGTAACAAACGCTTTAATCCCTTTGAAAGAATATCAGAATCCTGCTTTATGGCGTTTGGTAAATCTGAACCTGACACTGATCCCCATATTTCGTGTATCTTCTGTAAAATATCATCAATCTGTATTTCAGATAACCGCTTTTGATGTAATATATTTATAATTCCTGTAGTTCCGTTTTTCCGGTGTTCGGGAACGTGCAGCATAACTAGCAATTTGTTAACAAGAAAATCAAGAAAATCTTCCTCTTCATCCTTTGACAAGTTTCCGCAATGGTCAATTTCATGCAACCATTTATTCAGTTCTTTAACGTCTTCGATATTTTTCAAAACTTTCATTAAGATTTTGGATTCCTCTTTCGGTATATCTTTTCCGTGATACATTTGCAGTAAGTTATATACCATCTGTTTTCCGAATGGCTTTTCTTCTGGAACTTTAAATAATTTTTCCATAATAGCTTCGTCGTACATTTTAAATCTGTAAATCCAACACAATATTGCAGAATATTCGTCTATCGACAAATCTTCTCTAAGCAACATTTCATTTACTCTCTTAATGACTAGAGGTTCGAAGTCGTCGATATTTTTAAGAAACTTTAAAAGGTAAGTAGGACGTCCGAGGCCATTTTTCCTTGCGAGCAGTTTGTCAATTTCTGTGTCAAAATCGATTTGAAAATTCATTTCGGCTTTTAAAACGTTACAGATTTTTGTTACTTGGTCTTTTGAGAGTTCTAGGTTTCCAGAAATTTCAGTCATATTGCTTCGCCTTGTATCTGGATTGTCCATTAGTTCAAAAATGACGTGATTCTTCATAGTGGATGGCAACTTATCAAAAGCGTCCTCCACAGACAAATTATTTAATTCCTCAATGAAAAGTTTCTCAATCTCTTCACATACAACACAATCATAAGGATCGCCGCTGAAAAGATCAAGCAAAAATTTATTGATTTTAAACATGGAGTCGTATTTCATTAGAAGTTGCACATATCCGAGTCTACTGACACTTGCGTATGGAAATAATTTGCAGTACAAACTGTAGGACAATTTCCATTTTAGGTTAAATGAACACTTTTTCAGTATCATAACCAAAACTTCAGTAGGAAGCTTTTTAATTCTCTCTATATTATATGGGTCATCTTCAATGTATTCAAATATTTCCCGATATATTCCATTCCCCCTTTCAGAACCTAAGTTGCATTCTCCAAGACAACTTACTAATAAAGGATAATGGTAATGACCAACAAAATCAAATGGGTCTGCCTCAAGATAATCAAAAAAGTTATTAAGACCTTCCAATTCTTCTGCAGGCTGATTCCCTTTGTTTTCCAATAATCCAGAAATAAACATTAGAACTACTCTGTACTCTGGATTATACTTTTTGGCTTTTATAAAGTTTTCAAGAGTTATCCCATTTTCATTTTTATTTGAACAATTAACGATATACCAAGCAGCAAAGAACTCACAAAATGTTAAGTGAACAAATTCAAATTTTGATTTTGCTTTATCAGCTTTTCGAACGGAGGTTCGGTTGATGAAACTTAAATTGTTTATCTTGTCCCAAGCATCTTCTTTTAATCCGAAATCCTTCATGCTAAATTCTAACATTCCATTTTCTAACCATTTTTTAGCTAATCCACAAAGTGCACCGTTCATTTCACCTGCGCTTTCATTTTCCACTATATTACTTAATTTGAAAGTATTTGCATTTACATCGTCAACTTTATGAAGATATTCTGTCCATAATTTGCAGAAAAGAGTTTCATACAATTTCGTCATTGTAAATTTTTTCTTTTCAATGTTTTGTAAATCTTCCAAATCCTCCCAACAATACAAAAACATATCTAGAAGAATAGGAATTGTAGCCAAATCGTTTACTACAGTGGTTTCAATGCATTCCCTGATTTCATCATATTTTTCCAGTTTCTTGGTTTTTGTCAAAACTGCGCGAATGAACTTCTTTATATTCAGAAAATTAAATCCAGTTACTTCATATATTTGGTAGAAATCATCAAAATTCACATATGCAAATGGACGTGTGGTCAACAAAACATTTTCGTGGTTGTAAAAGCTTTTAATTACATTTTTAATATGAATGTTGTTTAGAATGTCTTGAATTTCATCCCAGCCATCAAGAATTAACAGAATATTTCTATTTTTGTTGCTTAAAAGTGACTCCCAGTAGTCATCAGGTTCTTTTGCTAACTCAAATAATCTTATTAATAATTTTTTCTGTCGCACAAGGAAGTCTTCTTTTTCATCTTCCAGAATTTTCAAATATTGCTTTAGATTTCTCAATTGTATCCAAATTATGTCGTCAAAAAACGTATTCCACATACCATTTACGTAGAATTCATAAACAATTTTCTTACAAATTGTAGTTTTTCCCGTTCCAGGGCTCCCATATATCAAAACTTTCTTGCTATAATCTGAAAATATTTCCTCTGGCTTAATAGGAACTACAGTTTTCAAATTAATTCTCCGTTCAGCAAGTTGGTTATCCCTCCTGTTGAAATTTGAATGCGAATCTGACTCGGTTGATTCTTCTTTTTGTATTCTTACTCCTTGTAGATTAACATAAAAGTCTTTGATGTCCAACGATACATCGGGATTAACGCTTTTTATAATACAATCTTCTTTGTAAACGTTATTCCAAAGCTTATCACTTTTCTTTCTTGCCTCCATTTTCCATGAATTCCGTAATTTCAAGTTTAAATACTCATCAGAATAATGGAATATATTAGTATATTTCTGACAAGTTGTAAAACAGAAGCTCCTAGATATTCCGTCTTATGCGAATACGCTATTCCTTAAATGCAAACATGGAAAATCAATATATTGCATAAATAGTAAATTATAACTGTACCTAGGTAAAATACTAAATTTTAAATGTTGAGTTTCTTACATAGAATATCAGATCAGATCTGTTTTTTGCTTCATAGAAAACGAAAGTCTGCCTTGCAAAATTAGAGAACCAACAGGAATTTATTGCTATATAATGAGAAATTTTGATAAAAATAGGATCATAAATATTAGAGATTATGGTGCTATTAAAAGAAAATATTTTCAACTAATCGTGCAATTGTGTTTGCTCTTGTGATTTTTCATTTGTTTCACTATGCAATCTTATTTCATTTAGTTTATTTCAACATACTATTTATTACTTGTAATCGTAAGATTAAAAAAACATTTACTAATTATTACCAAAATACTAATTGACTTACAATGAGTTAAACACCACATCAGAAAAACTGTATATAAAATTGTATGAATTGGATCAATTACTACAGAAGCGTAATTAACACGTGGTTATTCTCGATCTCCAAGTGAAAACAAACTTGTTGCATAATATTTTTTATTCATGTTTAATTAAGACTTCCGCTAGTTCATGGTTATGCAATCCCTATGACATGTGTACAACACCCATTCCAGTCTTTAGTACGACCTTTTTGGAGTGTCGCAAGATTTCTATTAGGACAGTATTTTGTCACATCAACCAACTCTAATAAACCGATACTTAAATTTTATAGTAGTACGCAATATTAAAGTGAAAATGGCACATGGTGTAAATTTATGATACTAATAATGTATTCTCAGGTTTTATGTTGAAATAAGCCATTGGAAACCGATGTGCTTAGGGAAGTTAGAAGTGAAGTGTTAATGACACCAAACAACAATTAACACATCTAAACAAATAATCCATTAAATACAAGCGTCCTAATATACTAAACAATGATGTATTAACTTAATATGTAAAATGGTGTAATACATTATTTTATTAGCTTCCAAATGAAATTAATGTGTTTATAGCATTAATAAAATATAACATGAGCTTTTAAAACGCATTTAAAT
>CM036940.2:75083811-75133458 GCA_020352615.2 Yoshiicerus persimilis
AAAGATATCTTTCAGTCACCATACGTATGGTAGCGATACCACATAAATAAATAGCACTGGTAGCAATTGTATATTTGTTAGGCACAGTTAATATTGTAATAACAGTTATCAACAAAGAACGGATGTAGCGTAGATAAGAGTAACTCACTGGATCGGAGTTTCAATATTCCAATCCTAACACACCGCTCGATGATAATTCACTCGTATTAACGCAAAAGCGAAGACGACGGTAGTCACCGAGTTTTATACACTAATGTGTAACTTCACTAAAGCAGCGAACTGAAAAACTGTTAGTTGAGATTTATTTTATTTAATTTCGCGAATCACTTGTGAAAACGCACCTAGTAATATCGTGTTTTGATAAATTCGGTGATTTTCGACTCACAGACTCACGGGGTTTAATTATTTGCCGAGGAGCCACATGAACTATTATGCTTCTAATTCCTAACTTTTATGAAATCTATGCGATAATAGGACTAAAATAAATTGTCGTTCGTGGTTCGTTGACATTTTACTAGTGCTTTTATTTTTCCGTTTGTGCATATATTTATAATATTTGTATTGTCCTACATTGGGAACAATACTCCCAAATTCATAGTTCTAAATCAGTTAGTGCAAATATGATTAATCATACAATCCTATTAAATCAAATGGCACTCCTTAATGACTAATCTGAATATGGTTTAGTACAGTTTAACTAGATTTGATGATTACCTTAACAATAATTATTGAAGTGTTTTTCCTTATTCTATTTACGTCTATTTATTACGTGCACTGTGCTCATAGGCATAATTTATTCATAATTTTCCTTATCAACTCATAAACCATGTTCTATTAAATATTACACTTATGCTAAGTTTATGCTAAGTGGAAACAAAAATGAAATTGAGAATCCAAATCCTTTCCAAGAATAGTCAAGTTTACTGACGCATTCCCCCACTTAATTTCACACGCTGCAACTGATAAATAACTCAGAGGATATTCAAGATTTTTTCCACTTTCCAAAGTACTGAGAGTCATATTAGTAGTGTTGCTTGAGCACTCAATAGAAACAGCGGGGTAATAGTCTGGAATCTTGGACGTGAATTTCTTTTGCCCAATAAAAGGGGACGGTTTTACTCCTGCAAAAAACTCGTTTACATTTATTTCCTTTTTGATTGTATAATTGTCTAAGATTCATAAGTATATATGTGAAAATACTTTGACGGTTTAAAACTACTTAAGTTTTTTATTTATTAATTACACTAAATTTTGTAGAATTAAAACTTTCGAATCAATACTAAAGACTTCCAAAAGTAACTTTTTAAATGCTGGCAAATTCAAAAAAATTAATAAAATAAAAAAAGCGAATGAAATCGGTAAAATTATTGTCGAGTAATAAACTAAAAACTATTATTGTTACATGATAACTGCATAAAAATGCCGAACAACTAAAATAAAAATCTTAAACAAATGGCAGCAAACGGTAAGCAAGTCAAACAAGTTGACCGAAATAAAAACATACCGATCCAGTTCCAAGTGGCACCAGGTGTTCCTTCTGCACTTTGAGCATACAAAACTTTTGTTTCATCAACTTCAAACCTAGAGTTTTTATCTTGTCCTAGAGCCAGAAAGTTTACTGATGCTGAGCCCCACGTAAGTGTGCAATTTCCTGTCGAGAGATAATCTAGGATGTAAGAAAGAGTAAGTTGCTCCGCTTTCAACAACTGCCTTGGATAGAGCGGTTTCATTTTGCAAGCACTGTACTTCAAAGGCAGGAAGATACGACGGGATATGTGATTGTATTGACTTTGTACCTCTAGGAACTTCAGGAATTTCTCCTGTGATTAAAAATTTGAATTGAGTGGTTATTTTACTAGTTATTTATTACTTTTCAGTGGTATATGGACTTGTAAAACTAATTTTGGTAATTTCCGAGCCTTTGCCAATAATGTATTAAAAATTGAAATAAAATTTCGAAATTATAAAGTATTTTCAAAAACTATTTGGGAACCAGGATCTCAGAAGTAAGTTTAATTACCTGACCACGGCCAGATTTGTCCGGCTATTCCAGCAGAGCTATTTGTGTGCTCCACTCTATTTTCATAAACAGTAAAGAGACTATTTCCATCTCTACCAACGACGGTCCAAGACACTGAGGCTGCTCCCCAAGATATTTGACATGTTCCTGTAGTTAAAATATCTAACTCGTAGTTATATCTGCCACCGCTGGCCAGAGGATGAACACCAAGGCTACTACTGTTGCTTTTGCACTCAACCTGAATATGTGGAAAATAGTTTGGAATGGCTGACAAAATTGTTTTCGTCCCCCTTGGCGGTTTTGGTGTTTCGCCTAATAAGAAAATAAATTTTTTTAATTATTTTTTTAATTTTATTTTTAATTATAGGCGCAAATAGCTGATAAGATAATATTAGACAAACTAACCTGTCCAAACCCAAGTTTCTTCCGACGTTTCTTTACTTTTTGAAGCAAGACTAATTTTTGTTTCGAATACAATAAACTGTGAATTTCCATGACTTCCGAAAATGGATATATTTGCAGAGGCAAATCCCCAAATTAAGTAACAGTATCCCGAGAAATGGATCGGCATGTCAAAAGAAGTTGACATTCCACTTTCCACAGTTGTAGTCGGAAAATGAGAATTGTTTGAACTACACTGTATTTGGAAAGGGGGTAGGTAATTAGGGATGGCAGATTTAATCGTTTTCCTTCCATCCAGGTATGGTGGAATTTGACCTATAAAACGCAAATTAAAAATAAGCATGTAGATAAAGATAAAAAGTGTGCATTTTAAAAATATTAATTTAATTTTACTTTTGGACTTTTAAAAACGTATTTATAAAAATTAAATCTGCTTAAATCTGAAATTAAAAAATCCGGTCGGCCATAGGTACACTCTATACTTTTTGTAATTACAGGACTTTTTGCTAATTATTTGCCAATTATTTTTACAAAACATATTGGTACTTATTTCAAATATGGAAGAACAAAACTTAGGTTACCTGACCAAGGGAGCTGTTGAGTTTCCACTAACACGTGAGTTTCATAAACTTGTATGTTGTTTAAATTATCTTGTCCTGTATGACTTGTAGAAACAGTGGCGGATCCCCAAACAAATGAACATGTGCCAGTTGTCAAATGATCAAGAACAAACGACCAAGTTTTTCCACTGGTCATTGTTTCCGTTGGTAGAGAAGTTGTATTTCTCTTACAGGTGACCGTAAAATTGGGAAAATAATTGGGGATGTTCGACCTAACAGATTTTGTTTGCGATGGCAGTACTGGCGGTGTACCTGTGAAATAGTTCAAAAGACAGTTTTGTACAAGCCAGCGCGTTACTGAATGCTATTTATTTTGAAATGTGCTACTTTTAGGAACATATGTAAAAAAAATTATTTAGAACAAGCAAAATTATTGGTTGACCATTAAAAAGTTTTTTAATTGCTATTAGTATTAAAAAGTTAATAATTCGTGTGTAATACTGTGGACTTGTTACCTGTCCAAGGGAAGCGTTGACTTCCAACTAATACATGTGTTTCATAGACTTGTACGCTGTTTTGATTGTCTTGCCCTGTATGACTAGTAGAAACGGTGGCGGATCCCCAAACAAAGGAACATGAGCCAGTTGTCAAATGATCAAGAACAAATGGCCAAGTTCGTCCACTGGTCATTGTTTCCCTTGGCAGGGATGTCGTATTTCTCTTAACCGTAAAACTCGGAAAATAACTCGGAATGTAAGATCTGATATTTTTTGTTTGTGTTGGCAGCGGAGGTGTTGTACCTGTTAAAATTAATTCATTACTCACCATTTTAAAATCATACAAAATGCCGTACAATAATACTTATAGTCCTTAGGTGTAGTGTAAAATAAAGTGTATTACTACTATTCGAATCCAAAAACTAAGTTTACCTGTCCATTGGTACCGTTGAGCTCCTACTAAGACGTGGGACTCATAGACTTGAATGTTATTCAGGTTATCTAGTCCTGTGTGAGTTGTTGACACCGTTGCAGTTCCCCAACGGAATTCGCAAGAGCCAATCGTAAGACGATCAAGTACAAACGACCAAGTTTTTCCACTGGTCATGGTTTCCGTTGGCATAGATGTAGTATTTTTCTTACATGCAGCTGTAAAACTTGGAAAATAGTTGGGGATGTACGAACGTACAGATTTTGTTTGTGATGGTAATGCCGGTGGTGTACCTGTCAAAAATTTCAAAAAAATATATTATTGCAAGCCAGTGAATGCAAAATGGTTGCAACTGCTTAAAAATGCTGTTGATTTTCGTGCACTTATAAAATTGTTTCAAAGGACTGTTTGACTACAATTAAATTATTATTATTTGATAACTTTAAGAAAAGAAAATATTATTGTGGTTTGTGTACTCCATAATCAAAAACGAAAATCAGCCATTCTCTTTAGGTAAACCAAAATTAATGCTAAAGGGGCTGTGCTTCTTTCCAAATATCTCCAAATGTTTTGTATTTCTAATGAACGAATGGCCCAGAATTTATCCCAAACTTTCATTGATAACTGCCAAAATATAGTATATAGGTTACCTGTCTAAGTGAAACGTTGAGTTTCCACTAATACGTGAGTTTCATAGACTTGTATGCTGTTTAAATTATCCTGCCCTGTGTGACTAGTAGAAACAGTGGCGGATCCCCAAACAAATGAACATGTGCCGGTTGTCAAATGGTCAAGAATAAATGACCAAATTTGTCCACTGGCCATAGTCTCCATTGGCAAGGATGTCGTATTTCTCTTACACGTAACCGTGAAATTAGGAAAATAATTCGGAATGTAGGACCTCACAGTTTTGGTTTGTGTAGGGAGTGGTGGCTTTGTTCCTAGAATAAAGTAATTTTTATTATTTAAGAATATGATCATATTATTGCTATTGGAATTAGTTTCTGTTTAGTACCACTCCATGGATAAGATGTAGTTCCAACTAATACGTGGGACTCAAACACTTCGATACTGTTTAGATTGTCTCTTCCTGTGTGACTAGTGGATAAGGTAGCTGTACCCCATATGAATTCACAGGTGCCGGTTGAAAGGTAATCCAGTATATAATTCCAAGTCCCTCCACTATTTATTGTTTGCTGTCCCAGGGATGTGGAATTTCTTTTGCACGTTACCCTAAAAGCGGACAGGTAACTCGGAATATTTGACTTCACCACTTTTGTTTGTGTAGGCAAATGTGGGACGGTTCCTGGTGTTTTACGATTATAAAACATAATTATTGACAATAATTACAATTTTTGAGTTATGGGTAGGGGAAAGATGAAAAATTTGTCTTGATATAGAAAACGCCATTTTTATGCTTCTTTTTCTTCTATTGTCCAATTTTTGTTTATAGAGACAAATGGTGCCAGATAGGTCGTGCCGTCTTGCCTCTGATTGACTGAAAAAGTATAAAATGACGTCATTTATTCAAATATAGGCCCTCTGATTGACTGAATTAAATATTCCCTATGGTAACCAATAATGAGGCCCACATTTGAATAAATGACGTCAGTTTATACTTTTTCAGTCAATCAGAGGCAAGACGGCACGACCTATGTGGCACCATTTGTCGCTATAGCTATAATTCGGACTGTACCTAACATAATTTTAAGAAAGGAATAAAAATATGTAACAATTCTGCCCAAAAGGGAAATTAAGGATTCCCAAAAGCTGTTGTACTAGTATTATTTTTACCATAAAAACATTTAGCTCACATTAAACCTTTTCGTTCTCATAGTCACCCCGAAAATTATAATTCTTGTAAAAGGATTTTTTTGCGATTCATCACTTTGAAATGAAAATGATAGGAACACGATGACTATAAAGGAGACAGTGCTTTTAGGCTTACCTCTCCAAGGGTAGGATGTAGATCCCATTAAAGCATGAGATTCATAGACAAGAATACTATTTGCACCATCCCTTCCAGTGTGTGCAAGAGATAAGCTTGCAGAGCCCCACCGTAATATACATGTACCCGTTGAAAGGTAATCTAAGTTGTATGACCAAGAATTTCCACTATTCATTATTACTGTTTCTAGAGTTGTGCTATTTCTAGTGCACAGTAGGGTAAAACTAGGAAAATAGTTTGGAATGTGGGACGTGTATCTTTTCGTTTCCACTGGTAACGATGGTACAGTCCCTGGAATCATATAATTCATCACCATTAATCATTTTTTTTAAATATCACATTAGAAAATAATATTAATTTTTGGTTTATCAATTGCTGGGCTGCCTGTGTGTGAAGTTGGACAAAATTTTTGTACAAAAATTTTGTACAAAAAAGTTTAGCCCGCCCCAGGGACATTCTTTGGACTATGGATCTAAGGCTCAATTAAAGCAGCCACACTTGCATCTCGACTTGTTGTTGTAGACACAAGCTCTCGATATTTTGAAAAAAGTTGATTTTTCCATTACATAAAATTATACAATGAAATATTTGAAAATCAGGCATTTTTTGTGTGAAATTTCAAGCATCATAAAAAAAGCTCCTTCCAGAATCGGGGAAACGTGAGCCGACAGAGTTGTAGAGTGACTTCTCGTCAGTCGTCAACAAATATCATTACTAAAAAAGTGGCCATATTTTTCTTTCGAATATAGTTGGTTGGAAAATCAGAGATTTTTTGTATGAAATTTCAAGTGTCATGAAAAAAGTTCCGATTCCGGAGGGAAATGTTTTCATGACACTTGCAATTTCATAAAAAAATTTTGTATGCCTTTCAAATCAACTTTTTTTAAAATTTTGACATATTGTACCTACATTAAGTAGAAATGGAATTTCTGATGCTTTAATTTAACTTTAGATTAACATTCCTAAAAATGTTCCCTCGGTCGGGCAAAATTTTTTTGTACAAAACTTTTGTACAACAATTTTTGTCCTACTTCACACACGTCTGGGCTGGGGCGATACACTGCAAAAACTTTACCGCAATGATTAAACCGATAGGGAATGGAAACGTACATATCAATACACAAATTATTTGAACAATTTAAAAAAATACTTTTTTCAGTTTTGTGGAAATTTTTTTATGTCAGATGAGTTTTTAAAATTCTTGGTCATTACCTCCCCAAGAATAACGGGTTGACCCCTTGAGGACATGAGTTTCATAAACCGCAATGCTATTGATTCCATCTTTTCCAGTGTGGCTGAGTGACACAGTTGCAGAGCCCCACTTCAGTACACATGTGGCAGTCGACGAAAATTCCATTTGGAAAGACCAAGTTCTTCCACTGGCCACTGTTTGAATTCCCAGTGACACACCATTTTTTGTACAGGTTACGGTAAATGACGGTAAATAACTCGGTATGTGTGATTGCACAGTTTTGTGGTGAGTTTGATGTTCTATCTATAGTAGTATACAATCGTCAATCAGTTAAAAAAACAAGCCGCACAATAAATAGTAACTGTACAGTAATTTTGCAACAACTACACTTAATCCCAGTAAAATGAAATGCCCATATTTTGTGTTAAAAGGAAATAGAGAATATTAGAAATATCGTGACACCAGTTAAAGCAATCTGCAAGTATTTGCTACATTTTTATGGTTTTTTACTTTTTATTTGGAACTCGTAGTTCAGAAGTAGTCCATTTATGAAAAGAAAACTACATTTAGTACCCTTTTCAAAAAATTTCAAGACAAGACACCCTGTTTGGTTTCTGTTGCCGAATAAGGTAGATGAGGATACTAAAATATTATATTTCAAGAGCTGGAGTTACCTGACACATTGTATAGTACGCATTATTTTGGGACGCGTCACATGGGTCACCGATGTAGCTACCTCCTGCCCAAAGTAATAAACATGCAGCATAACTATCTGTAAAAGGTAATGATACCGTGGCACCTAATCCATAATCCCACTTATGAGTAGGCGCACGTCGGGCTGATAACCAGTATCCTGTAAATGTAAAGTTTTATATTGTAATACTGTAATCATTTGTCTGTACCAGAATACCTTGATTTCATTAAAGGCACCTTACTTGGAGACACTCTAGAACCCAAATATGTTTTCTCTGCTTCACTATTTATTGTCACCATCTTCATCCCATTGGACTCGCACCGGGCTTTTGCCGCGGCCCAGGTTCTCTATAATTCACAAATCGCTGATATTCTTTTTCAAACTCAAAAAATAATTTTTTCTACAAGGGATAATAGCACTTACTGAAGTGTTTTCAATATAGTACACCTTGTTACCAAATTCTCCTACTGTACTCAACCTTAATTCCTTCTGGGAGACTTCTGTACTTGCATTTAATGAACCTGTCCAAAAACAAACAAAATTATTTTATGTCAGGGAATGTTAACATCTTTTAGAGTACTGTTGTTGCTGAGAATATACGCTATTATGCCTGGAAATATAAATAGCAGCCCAGTTTTTTCATATGCGGTTTAATAATAGCTTTATAGTGAATCTAGATAGGACAAGTCTTTAGATCTCCTTGGATGCAATTTCGAATTCCGACAAAATTATAAATGATATATAAATGTAAAAATTCATGTAAATGAAAAATGAATATTATGGTGCTCAACCATTAGTTAAATTAATATACGTGGATGACAATTGAAGTATTTGATCATTTTTGATGCTTCATAATAAAAGCGAATTACCTGATTAACTTTGCCCAAATTTTATGACATTTTGTAGAAATATATTGTAATAAAAGATTAATTATTTACCTCCAGTTTGGAGACCAGTCACAGCTAAGACATTACAAGCCACCGTGGCAAAAATAAAAATAAAAGTTTGCATTGTGTTTCGGTTGCCACCGTGTAAAGGAAAATGAAGGATGACAATAATATTATTAGTGTTGTTTATGTCAGAAGAGAAACAAAAAATTATACTTTTTGAAGCACAAACGGTTTCTTTTTATAGACAAATGATATTTTTCAAAGATTATAAGCCAATGATAGTATATCTCTTGTCACTCAAAATATTATTTTTTTAAACCTTTGCATTTTTATTCATTTGGCATAGCAAAAAGCATTTTGTTTCAAGTAGGAAGATTTTGTAGCTAAGCACCTATGACGTCAAGACGTAGCATCAAAATTCTTTTTTCTGGACAGCGATTATAAATTAAATTAAGTGATCTCAATTCCCAGCACAACTGGGACAACCATTTCTTAATCCATATGTTTAATATCCCATCAATCAAACCAAAGTCAAAGTCTCTGGTATTACAATAAATTGTACTTTTAGTCCAAAAGTTAAGTTTTGCATTATGACCTATTTATAAGTATTTAAAATTCATAGAAAAAGTCAGTAAGAAGGACAATGAGGAGTAGATTTTTGTGTCCGATTTCTAGCGCCAGGTCTGTTTTGTTTGGACAGTGAAACGCGCCACGTCGTGTACGATTGGTTTTCAAAAAATGTGGGATGGCGTTCGCACACTTTATACATACGATGGGCGGACGACGGGCGGGCATACAAAATAGAGTACTTTTGCATAGACCTTTGTGAGTCTCTTAATAGCATATTTCTGCATAGTCTCTGTTTAAAATTAGGATGTCAGTATTCATATAGGGCAAGATTTGTGCATTTATATATTACTCGCTTAGTAAATCAAAGTTTTATGACTGCATTTTTATTGATTGCCCTTAATCCGTTGTAAAGCAATTAACGACTTAGAATGTATTCAGTATACAACTGTTCTAGAGACCCATTTAAAAAATTATCTGACTGCATTTTAATGTGTTACTCTTAATCCATTTTAAAGTAATTGAAGACTTAGTATGTATTCAGTATACAAATGTCCAAGTGACCTATTTAAAAAATTATCTGACTGCATTTTAATGTGTTACTCTTAATCCATTTTAAAGTAATTGAAGACTTAGTATGTATTCAGTATACAAATGTCCAAGTGACCTATTTAAAAAATTATCTGACTGCATTTTTATGGATTACTCTTAATCCGTAGTAAACCAAGTGACGACTTAGTATGTATTCAGTATACAAATGTCCACGTTACCCAGGTAAAAAATTATCTGACTGCATTTTAACTGATTACTCTTAATCCGTAGTAAATCAAGTGACAACTTAAGTATTGAGTGCACAAATGTTCAAGTTACCCATTTAAATAATTAACTGACATGCATAGGATAATTCTACAAGTCTTAAACTATGGAAAAAATACAATAAACTAGATCTAGAGCTAGATCATGTAGTTATTTTTGGCTCTTTAATTCAGGGGCAATTAGATTTATTCGGCTGTAAATTAAAAGATCACTCCTGAAAATGTATGTTGGGGTTTAAACGTCAATTGATTTTAATGAACTCTTAATATGCCGTAATGCAAATATAAAAGGTTTTATCCTATAAATTATATCCTATAGATATATATGCAGTAAATAATTATTTTACTGCACATTGATTTTTGTTCGCAGTATTTGGTGATTTAAATAGTACTCTCACTCATCATGGATTACTGTCTTTGGGCATACTAAGAAATAAAAATATCGAAAACCGTTGCCTTTGAAAACGATTATACGTGTGGAACTTTAGAATTGCTGCTTCGGCGTTATGAGTTGCCCGCATGATTATATATCAATGGCCATTTATATAATGTTCTTTCAGAATGCATAAACAAATTAACCATATTGTCAAATAGTATTGCATTTAATAATAATAAACCGGTCAAGCGATGTCGCAAAGTGGACGAAGGATTGTAATAACAGTTTGGTTTAAATAATACTAGAAAATGTCTATAGCATTGTAATTAGTAAAACGTCTTTTATTTTTCATTCGAAGGTCAGAGAGTGCTGATCTTTGAACTGCAAGATACTATTTCAATGCTCGATTTACTCAAAAACTCACAGACTGACATACAAACAGACATAAAATGCATAAAGTAGATTTCGTCTATGTAATAAGAGTAAGTCGCATGAATAATTTTACTATTACTCATTCTTTATTAAAATATGTTCCCACCACATTGTAATTATAATGCAAACTATCTGTAGTGACATAATCATATATTTACAGTCAAAGGCTTGTATTATGACTGACATACAGTATTACTTAGAGGACCAAGGATTGCGCCAATGTCCGCAAAATTTTGTTGCTTAAACACTCTATTTGAGAAATTCATAGCGATTCCAAGAAGTTCCGCGTCATTTACGGAATTTGTTATTCCTACGCTAAATGTACGAATTCCGAGTTGTGAAGCTAATCGGGCTGCAGCAAGTGTTTGAGCCCGATCACTCGAGCTTCCATCTGTCAGTACAACAATATTTTTCAGGACATTTCGATGGCTACGTGTAATTTCTGTAATTGCAGCATTAATTCCCGCAGCAGTATCTGTACCCCCACTCAATTTTTGGTGAGTCATTATTGCATTTTCAATTTGAGCTGCAGACAATCTATTGTCAAGAGGAATAGTAACGGAAACAATGGTGCCGTACACGATTAGACTAATACGACTTCCGGAGTAGCTATTGAAGGCAGTGGCCAACAGAGACACGAAGGATCTGGCTATGTCGTAATCACCGACACTTACGCTTCCAGAGGCGTCTAGAACTACAACGAGATCATTCTCTCGTTGGCACGGTGAAGCACGAATGGGTCTCTAATTATAATAAACATATTATTATTTACGTAAAGCAATGGTGAAATTTATTTAACAGAATATTAACTTTTAATTCTTTGCGTTTCTCAAAAAGGGTTAATTTGACACAAAGCACAGTACTGTGGGGCTAGCTTATGACGACGACACTGCATTAAAAAATATTACATTACATTAAAAAATACACTGCATTACTATAAATGGAAAGGTTTTAATTTTTCCTTCAAATTATTTATTTGTGATGACAAACTACAAAAACTTTGAATTATTCATTGTTGTTCAAAATAATCATAGTAATTATCCTTTTATAAACTCAAAGTGACTTAGAAGGCCAAAAAGAGCAGTTTCAAAATAAATTACTAGATTACTACTACGATTCAAAATTGATATTTTGCTTTGTGTTCTCAAAAGTAAAAATAGAACTCACCTGACAGAGGGCACTAAATTGCATGGAACACGAATTTGCCACTAGGGTACCACCTCTAATTGATAAGCAGGATTGATGTGAAGTGATACCGGTCAACACAGCGCCGTTTTCCCAGTTGTAGACATTTGCTGTCTTAGCAGAAGTCCAGTAGGCTAATTATTTGGAGTAAGCATTAGATAACTATTATTTACGCTACGTGTTGACAACATTATTAATGTTGTCAACACCTTGATACCTTGCGACGTAAAATGTAGGTATACAACAATATTTTGGACTTACTAGAAGGGTATAGTATAGCACTATTCTTTATAATGTGGAATTAGATTTAATTGGTAAATTTAACAAATCTAATTGTTTTTGGATTATTATATTTGCTCTTACTTTGAGATGCTGTAAGTCTTGATGTTAAATAAGTCATCTCTGCTGTGCTCTCAATCGTCACCATCGTGCCACTCCCACCACAAGTACTCCTAGCGTTGTCCCAAGTTCTCTACAATCAAGAAACAAAAACAAAAGCTAAAAGGCATATGCCACTTGTAAAATTTAATCGACTTACCGGAGTGGTGTCAGCAAAATACTCCTTCGTTCCATAGACGCCAATCGAAGACATTCTAGCGTTTTGAGTGTCATAGTCTTCAAATACAATGTTATTAATTTAAAACTATGATATTGCGTCAATATACCAACTATTTATATGCTACTTCATTTATTATTAATACGTAAATGAAATCCTTTATTTAGAAAGAAGTAAATAACAAAACATAATGTGTAACTAGCAGGACATTCAATACAAATTTTTTAACCTACCTGTTGTGTTGACAGATGAAAGAACTAATTTATTACAGAAGAGTAAAATAAGTCCTGCTGTTAAGTGTAGCTTTGCGAATTCCATTTTTGGTCAAGCAAAAAAATCTTTTCAAATATATATTTATATCTAAGAAATGTATATATAGAATGAAATTTATTGAATGAATGCTTTCTTAATAATTCTGTTTTTTTCCACGGAACTCGTGTGACATTGGCTTTTATAGAAAAGTTTACAAGCCATAATCAATTGTAATGGATGTAGGTTAAGCCCCCAATAATCTATTTAATCCAAATCGCTAATACACAAGTGGCAGCTTATTTAGCAAAATTAAAAATGCATAACTAAATGTTGATTATCAATTCAGTTACGTCAGTGTGATAATGAGTGTGTGAAGAGAATTAGGTAATAAGCATTTAATCTCTACGTTAAAATGGAAATCCCATATATATTGCAGCGTTGATTGTTATATTCCTCATTTGATGCTGCTCAATCAGTAGTTGTGTCTTCTCGAATTGTGCTCCTATATTTTTTGAAAATAAAAGTGGTTAAAAGTATTTCTCTAAAAATTGTATGCCAAGCTAATTGTGGGACAATTACTTTACTTCAGTTTATTATTTTGAAGCTTGCTTGGGGTGATACGTTTAAACCTTTTACGTTACTATTTAAACCTTTTACGTTACGTATAATATTGTTAACTTGGTGTACTTTATTGTTGGTACTTAATATTAAACTGGCATCTAAACTTATTAATTTGGCGACTAATTGAATTAATTAGGCTTCTGATGAATTTGGCGACTTAAGCAATTAATTTTTAATCTTTATTATTTAATTTAGCTACTACCTGTTTCATATCATTATTACTTATGTATTTAATATTTATTGCCAAAATTTCCTTTTTAGTTTGTTCGGTTAATGTTTCTGGAAATGGAAATGAGTGCCACCATTAAATTGCAACAAGCACTTTCAGTCTAAATTCACTTCTATCTTCATTTTTCCTGGATACTTTTTTCCCCCGGCTCTGCAGTAAAGATAGACAACTTTCCCTGTCGTAAGCACTTTAGTGTTATATACAGCCACAGCCCATTCTTGTTTTGTAAAATTAAGAACTTCTTCACTGTCAAAGTTTCGCACTGAACTCCAATCATATCGATTTCTGTTTATTGTTTTCCCCGATTCACTATTTTCGATTTCGGAATCAGAAGATTCGTCGGAGAGAAGTAAGTCAGTTGGGAAGCCATAGAATACACTAACGGCAAAATCCAGGATGAGTTGGAGGACATACCTTACGACATCCTTATCTTGCAATTTACATACTCAACTTAATTACTTTATGTAAATAGTGCAACTCACCTTATGCACCAATGCACTTTTATACTTCACTTCACTTATACCATACCAAGAAGGGACAAATCCAAATAAAAACCTTAATACATCTATACGCATTAAATTATATTTCTGAAGTGTCCTCTTAGATGCCAAATTCATAAACCTAAGATATTTAGGATGCCAAATTCATAGGATGCCAAAATCATTCTAATTAGTCGCCAAATTAATTATTTTAGTAGACCACTTAATTAACACCCTTTACTTTTGAGTATTTCAATGCTAACTTATTTAATTAATTTTAGGCGAACTTATTTTCGTACATAACCAGTAAATTCGCCATTTCTGCAGCAACATTTTTTGATTTTTGCGTTTAAATATATATTTGAATAGATTTTATGAACTTGTAATATGTAATGCCCATTGTTCAAAATTGATAGTCACTAATTTTAAATAACTGGTAAGTAAAAATAAGTTTACTATTATTTTGATTTAGTAGGCCATTTTATTGGATAGGGGTTGGTTGCTGCTTTCAGAAGTTTTCGAAGGCCTCGTTCCGAACGAGTTATGTAGTATAATTTCGAAAACGGACTCCTAAATGTGTTAATTAAATATGATTTTTCTCCAAAGGTATGAAAAGTGAAACCAGAAATCCGCTTGCTTCAGTTACGAAAGAAAAGTGTTAATACCATTTGGATTAGGAGCACAAACCATGAGAAAACTCGTACTTTACTTTACAAAAATGCCATGTTCCCGTTCACAGCATCGTCTATGCAAATGTAATATGAAGAAGTAAATCACTATATTTTTCAACAAAACGATTTTGCATAAAATTTATAAAATCTGATGAGGTTTTAATGCATGCACGTTTACTCCGTGAATTTGGTAACGGCAATTGTACCATTTACATATTTTCCAATCAAGGATGTTTGGCTGGACATTATCACTATTTACTTTCCATATCGTTGAATATACTGAGTACTTATTATGGCTACATAGTCCTTTAAATGATAAACTACCAAAATGAATTATGTTTTTGAAGCACAGTTGAAAATTGAAGACGATGTTGCTGGATTGGAAAATATGTGGTTGTTAGATACGAATCATAGGTAAGAAGCCGTGTACACATTTAATTAATTTTTGTTTTGCCTTTGGTATTTGCAGCTAACCCGTCGAGTCAGAATTGGAAATACTTCAAAAAGAGGTCAAACGCCGGTTGGTTCTCAACTGCGGAGTTATACAAGGTATTTTACTTCAAATTTTCTGATATACAGTTGAACGTTTTCTTGTGGTTGATTTTTCTACGAAGACAGTAAAACCGAAGACGCTAAGCAATTCACTTTGATTGGAATTGGATGGGGAAGATAAAATTAAGTAGGCATGGTAAAAATGCAGCAAATTATGTTTATCGATTAACATATTTCCGAATGGTAACAATCGATAAAATTGCAATAACCAAGGACATAGAAATATATTTTATATTCCAGGCTGGTAAACTTTGAAAAAATGTAAGATTCAAAGCCGGAAATACCAGTGGAATTTTCTTATCATTAACATCGAAGCCAGTAATTGGACTCATCATATCGTTGACCCATTGAACACAATTCATTCCATTCTCATTCAACTTGTAGTGTAAAAATACGTCAAGCCTTTTACTGTTTTCAATTTTCTCTAATAGAATATCAATATCTCTATTCGAGAATTTGGCACATCTCATGTTATAATCCTTCATTCGACTTTTCAACCCCAGCGCCCAGTATTCCTGAAATGGTTCGACTTCTTTGAGTTGGATCTTACAGCGGACACCTTCTCCTTGAAATAACTCTGCAGTTTGAACAACTCTTTGTCCTTTGAAAGCTCTTTCTATGACAATAATATGATGTCCGTTATAATGGTGCCAAGTCTTTTTCTCAGCCACTGCAATACACCCAAAGTCCTCGGTAACTTTAATTTTATCTCTTTCGAGTTCTTCGTCGACTAGATTACAAACTTCTTCAAAAAATGTGGCAAGGTTGCCATTATTTGGCAATGTTTTAATAAAATCCAGAATTTCTGATCTGTTTCTTATTTTGGTTCTAACGTCTGTAGACCACAGGGAAGTAAATGTAGTCTTGTTGATTACAGTTTTAATTTTTTTGATGATTTGTTTTTCAAAATGGTTTAATATTGCTTCCAGTTTTAACTCTGAAAATATTACTTCTATAGCTGCTACAAAGGGCTCAATGATTGGTCTTCTATAAATTAATTTACAATCATCAATGAAAATGTACTCTAATTTTCCTATCTTCCTTGGTTTTTCGTTTACTGATGTCTCATTTGTAAAACAAAGTGAACTAAAATTCCCAGAAATATCCAGGGTTTCTAGTGTACATTTTCCATTTTCTTTCTTTTTTTGGGTATCGAAAAGATCAAGAAGGGACTCAATTAAGGATGACCTTTGAAAATAAATATAATTGCGGTTGACAAACAAATGCCCGAGATTTGAGATAGCAGATGTTAATAAAAATTGAAAACCAGTTTTCATAATCCGATTGTCACTTAGGATGATAGTGTGAACTGGAACTGATTCGATAAAATTAATAATGGAGATAACGTCACTATCAGTTAAATTCGTTCCACTCAAATTCAAATGGTGTGGAGAATGCAGAATGGAAATTCCGGAAACATTGTCGAAAGCACTTGCCCATGATCTAATTTTCTCTTTTGAATATATGTAATGCATAACTTTACAGTGGGCTAAAAAGGCTGACATTAAAATATCAATTGGGGGAATTTCTTTTCCAGATTCGTTACTGTCGTCACAAAGTTGACTAGAATTCTTCCAAGCGGTTAGAAGACGATCGTGCCAACCATTACCTTTCAAGCACATTTTAGTTTGCAGGTTTTCAAAAAGTTCTGTTCTTGTCTTAAGTTTTTCTAAGCCTTTTAAATCAGTTTTTAATGAGAGAGTTTCGTATCCTACCTCGTTTAGCCTGATACTTCGACAGCATTGGTCTCGGGATGTTTTCCATAGTTTTATTCGGTTACAGATATTTTCAGAGAGCCGTCCATTTGGGTTGCTGTTATAATGTGGTCCATAATGTAAAACACTTTTGTAAATATACAAGGGAAATTCTGTTGATGAACCACTTAAAGTTTTCTTGATGACGTGAATTAGTTGATTGTAATTCTTTTCAGTTACATTTTTTACTAAAAGAGGTATTGCTTCTTGGGAAATTTCTTCCAGATTATAAAGTACATTGCAGATGTAATAACTTAAGTCATCATCTTGGATATATTCACACAATGATGCAACGAAGTCAGACAACTGTTCACCGCTTAATGATTGGAATTGAATTTTTGACTGTTGATGTATAATTTCATCGTATTCAATTTCTTCTATTATCTGGGTAATCCGAGTTTCATTTCCGGCATTCGTGTCCGTTAAAATATTTTCCAATATGTTTTCCATTACCTCCCATGGAATTTCGGCTAAGCGTGCTGAATTATTTAAATATAATTTGCAACGCTGGAGAAGAGGCTTTTTATCCGAGTTTTCTGCATGATCTTTTAGTAGCTGCAAATATTCTGATGGCGAACGTAATTTGAACAGAGGAATAACTTCGGAAATCAAATCTCTTTCTTTCTGAAGTGCATTCTTTGTACATTCAATATAACGCCTTAATGACCCAAGACGAAGTTGAAAATCATTCTCCGAAAAAAATCGCTTTACATTGTCAAAACGGTAGTGGACTAGTAACAAACGTTTTAATCCCTTTGAAAGAATATCACAATCCTGCTTTATGGCGTTTGGTAAATCTGAACCGGACACTGATCCCCATATTTCGTATATCTTCTGCAAAATATCATCAATATGTATTTCAGACAACCGCTTTTTATGTAATATATTTATAATTCCTGTAGTTCCGTTTTTCCGGTGTTCGGGAACGTGCAGCATAACTAGCAATTTGCTGACAAGAAAATCAAGAAAATCTTCCTCTTCATCCTTTGACAAATTTCCGCATTGGTCAATTTCATGCAACCATTTATTCAGTTCTTTAACGTCTTCGATATTTTTCATAAGTTTCATTAAATATTTGGATTCCTCTTTCGGTATATCCTTTCCGTGATACATCTGCAGTAACTTATATACCATCTGTTTTCCGAATGGCTTTTCTTCTGAAATTTTAAATAATTTTTCCATAATAGCTTCGTCGTAAATTTTAAAATTATAAATCCAAGATAATATTGCAGAATATTCGTCTATCGACAATAAATCTTCTCTAAGCAACATTTCATTTACTCTCTTAATGACTAGAGGTTCGAAGTCGTCGATATTTTTAAGAAACTTTAAAAGGTAAGTAGGACGTCCGAGGCCATTTTTCCTTGCAAGCAGTTTGTCAATTTCTGTGTCAAAATCAATTTGAAAATTCATTTCGGCTTTTAAAACGTCACAGATTTTTGTTGCTTGATCTTTTGAGAGTTCTAAGTTTCCAGAAATTTCAGTCATATTACTTCGCCTTGTATCTGGATTGTCCATTAGTTCAAAAATGACGTGATTCTTCATAGTGGATGGCAACTTATCAAAAGCTTCCTCCACAGAGAGATTATTTAATTCCCCAATGAAAAGTTTCTCAATCTCTTCACATACAACACAATCACAAGTATCGCCGCTGAAAAGATCAAGCAAAAATTTATTGATTTTAAACATGGAGTCGAATTTCATTCGAGGTTGCACATATCCGAGTCTACTGACACTTGCGAATGGAAATAATTTGCAGTACAAACTGTAGGACAATTTCCATTTTAGGTTAAATGAACACTTTTCCAGTATCATAACCAAAACTTCAGTAGGAAGCTTTTTAATTCTTTCTATATTATATGGGTCATCTTCGATGTATTCAAATATTTCCCGATATATTCCATTCCCCCTTTCAGAACCTAAGTTGCATTCTCCAAGACAACTTACTAATAAAGGATAATGATAATGGCCAACAAAATCAAATGGGTCTGCCTCAAGATAATCAAAAAAGTTATTCAGATTTTCTAGTTCTTTTACCGTCTCAATTCCTTTGCTTTCCAATAGTCCAGAAATAAACATTAGAACTACTCTGTACTCTGGATTATATTTTTTGGATTTTACAAAGTTTTCAATCGTTATGTCATTTCCACCTTTTTTTGAACAATTAACAATGTACCAAGCTGCAAAAAATTCACAAAATGTTAAATGAACAAATTCAAATTTTGATTTTGATTTATCAGCTTTTCGAACCGAGGTTCGATTGACGAAATTTAAATTGTTTAGCTTGTCCCATGCATCTTCTTTTAATCCGAAATCTTTCATGCTAAACTCTAACATTCCATTTTCTAACCATTTTTTCGCTAATCCACAAAGTGCGCCGTTCATTTCACCTACGTTTTCATTTTCCACTATACTGCTTAATTTGAAAGTATTTGCTTTTCCATCGTTAATTTTGTGAAGATATTCTGTCCATAATTTGCAGAAAAGAGTTTCATACAATTTTGTCATTGTGATTTTTTCTTTTCCAATGTTTTGTAAATCTTCCAAATCCTCCCAACAATACAAAAACATATCTAGAAGAATAGGAATTGTGGCCAAATCGTTTACTACAGTGGTTTCAATGCATTCCCTGATTTCATCATATTTTTCCAGTTTCTTGGTTTTGGTCAAAACTGCGCGAATGAACTTTTTTATATTCAGAAAATTAAATCCGTTCACTTCATATATTTGATAGAAGTCATCAAAATTGACATATGCAAATGGACGTGTGGTCAGCAAAACATTGTCGTGGTTGTAAAAGCTTTTAATTACATTTTTAATATGAGTGTTATTTAGAATGTCTTGAATTTCATCCCATCCATCAAGAATTAATAGAATATTTCCATTTTTGTTGCTTAAAAGTGACTCCCAGTAGTCATCGGGTTCTTTTGCTAACTCAAATAATCTTATTAATAATTTTTTCTGTCTTACAAGGAAGTCTTCTTTTTCATCTTTCAGAATTTTCAAATATTGTTTCAAATTTCTCAGTTGGATCCAAATTATGTCGTCAAAGAAAGTGTTCCACATACCATTTACGTAGAATTCATAAACAATTTTCTTACAAATCGTAGTTTTTCCCGTTCCAGGACTCCCATATATCAGAACTTTCTTGCTATAATCTGAAAATATTTCCTCTGGCTTAATAGGAACTACAGTTTTTAAATTAATTCTCCGTCCAGCAAGTTGGTTATCCCTCCTGTTGAAATTTGAATGCGAATCTGACTCGGTGGATTCTTCTTTTTGTATTCTTACTCCTTGTAGATTTACGTAAAAGTCTTTAATGTCCAGCGACACATCGGGATTAACGCTTTTGATTATGCAATCTTCTTTGTAAACGTTATTCCAAAGTTTAACACTTTTCTTTCTTGTCTCCATTTTCCATGAATTCTGCAATTTTAATTTTTACGCATTAGAATCTTAGTCAGATTTATTAATACATTTATTGCAAGTTGGGAAAGAGAAGCTCCTAGATATTCCACTTTGTGCGAATACACAATTCTTTAGGTGCAAACATCAAAAATATAAAAATTATTGTCTTGGCTATAAAATCAATAAATTATAGCTATAGTTCTATATATCAAACTTTAAATGCTGGGCAATTCTTGCAGAATATCAGATCAGATCTTTATTTCTTCTCATAAAAAGCGGAAATCTATTCTTTCAAACTCGAGAACAAACAATTTAATGCCTTAAAATAAGTAGTTTTGATAAAAATAGAATCACAGATATTAAGATTATGGTACTATTAAAAGAAAACATTCTCAACAAATCGTGCAGTTGTGTTTCCTCGATTGATTTGTTGATTTTTCATTTATTTCGTCATGCAATATCTTATATCAGTTCATTTCAATGTATCTATTTAAGGTAATCGTAAGATAATATAAAAAACATCTAATAATTATCACCAAAATAATTGACTAACAGTGAGTTGAACACCACATTAGAAAAACCGTATATATAGGTAAAATGTATGAATGGGGTCAATTACAAAACTTAATTAATACGTGGTTATTCTCGATCTCCATGTGAAAACAAACTTGTTGCATAATATTTTCTATTCATGCTTAATTAAGACTTCCGCTTGTTCAAGATTATGCAATCCCTATGACATGTGTACAACACCCATTCCAGTCTTTAGTACGATCTTTTCGGAGTGTCGCAAGATTTCTATTACGACAGTACTTGTCACACCAACTAACTCGAATAAACCGATACTTGATTTTTATAGTAGTATGCAATATTAGAGTGAAAATGGCATATGGTGAAAATCTTATTACATATAATACTAGCAGTATATTCTCTTAATACAGGTTTTATGCTGTGATAAGTCATTGAAAACCGATGTGCTTAGGGTCGGGTAGTTAGAAGTGAAATGTTAATGAAACTCAACAACGATTAACACATCTAAACTAATTATCCATTAAATACAAGCGTCCTAATATACTAAACAATGATGTATTAACGTAATATACCTTACAAAATGGTGTAATACATTCTTTTATTGGTTTCCAAAAGAAGTGGATTGGTGTATAGTATAGTATGAGCTTTTAAAACGTATTTAAATGCAACTGACATGATAACATTTCTGTATTTTACATTTGGCATATTTTATACCTTAGAGTACAGGTAAGAATTTCGTTATAATTGTACTATTAGAATAAATTGGTATAATAAAATATTTCTTCTATAATATAGTACAGTAACATCGAAGCCTGTGATTGGACTCATCATATCATTGACCCATTGAACACAATTCATTCCATTCTCACGCAACTTGTAGTGCAAGAAAACGTCAAGCCTTTTACTGTTTTCAATTTTCTGTAATAATATATCAATATCACTATTCGAGAATTTAGCACATCTCATGCTATAATCCTTCATTCGACTTTTCAACCCTGACACCCAGTATTCCTGAAAAGGTTCGACTTCTTTGAGTTGGATTTTACAGCGAACGCCAACTATTTGAAATAATTCTGCAGTTTGAACAACTCTTTGGCCTCTGAAAACTCTTTCTATGATGATAACATGATGTCCATTATAATTGTGCCAAGTCTTTTTCTTAGCCACTGCAATGCACCCAAAATCTTCGGTAACTTTAATTTTGTCTCTTTCATTTTCTTCGTCGACTAGATTACAAACTTCTTCAAACAATGTGACTAGGCTGTCATTAATTGGCTGTGTTTTAATAAAATCCAGAATTTCAGTTCTGTTTCTTATTTGTGTTCTAACGTCTTTAGGCCAAAGAGAATTAAATTTAGTCTTGTTGATGGCAGTTTTAATTTTTGTGATTATTTGCTTTTCAAAATGGTTTAATATTGCTTCCAGTTTTAACCCTGAAGATATTACTTCTACGGCTGCTATAAATGGTTCAATGATTGGTCGTCTGTAAATTAATTTACAATTTTCAATGAATAAATATTCTAATTTGTCTCTTATTTTCGGTGTTTCGTATTCTGATGTTTCTTTAAAAACAGGAAGCGAAATAAAATTTCCAGAAATGTCCAGCGTTTCTAATGTGCAATTTCCATTTGTTTGCATTTTTTGAGTTTCGAAAAGATCGAGGAGAAGCTGAAATAGGGATGACCCTTTGAAATAAATATAATTGCGGTTGACAAATAAATGTTTGAGATTTGTGACAGCAGATGTTAATAAAAAGTGAAAACCGGTTTTCATAATACGGTTATCATTTAGGATGATAGTGTGAACTGGAACTGATTCGATGAAATCAATGATGCAGACAAGATCCTCATCAGTTAAATTCGTTCCACTTAAATTCAAATGGTGCGGAGAGTGAAGAAAACTGATTTGAGGGTTGTCTTCGGAAACATTTACTAACGACTTAAACCGTTCGTCCTGATATGGAATACGATTAATATTTTTTAAATATGCGGCAAAAATAATATCAAACGGTGGAATATTTGTTTTGCATTCCTCTTCATTTATTCCACTACGATTATGATTTTTCCAAGCGTTTTTAAGACCTTCATACCAATTCTCACTACTTAAATCCATTTTCTCTAGCAGACTTGTAAAACATTCCGTTCTGGATTTCAATTTTACAAGATCTTTCAGATCAATTTTAAAAGAAAGGTTTTCGTATTCCTTTTCTTCGTTTAGCCTAATACTTCGGCAACACTGGTCTATGAATGTTTTTGTTTGTTTTATTTGGGTGCAGAAACTTTTGGAAAATCTATTTTGATTAGAGGAAGAATACGACCCAACATGTAAAATACCATTGTTAACACACGTTGGAAATTCTGAAATGACATTAATAATAGCAATTAGTTGGTTGTAATTCTTTTCAGTAATATTTTCCAGCAACAAAGGTATTGGTTCCCTTTCGGTTAGCCAAGTTTTGTCCTGAAAAACACGCTTGATGAAATAACCCAATTCATCATCGTCGATATGAGCACATAGTTTTGAAAAGAAATCGGATGATTCGACATCACTCAGTCCTTGGAATAAAATTGTTGATTTTTCAAAAATATCATCGCTTTGAATTTCTTTTAAAATCCGAGCAATGTGGGTCTCTTGTTCAGAATGACTGAAGTCGCGATTCATGTCCATTAAAATGTCTTGCAGAAGGGGTTTTTGTACATCCCATGGGATTTCCGGTAAACGAACTTGATTATTTAAATACAATTGGCACTGCTTTAAAACAGCTTTTATATCCGAATTTTCGGCATTTACTTTTAGAAACTTGAAATATTCATCTGGAGAAGGTATTTTGAACAATGGAATGGCTTCTTTAAACATAGACTTATTGATTTGTTTATTTTCGGTTATACATAGAGTTAAAAATCCTAATGACTCCAATCGAAAATGAAAATCGTTTTCGGAAATAAACCTTTTTACACTTTCGAAGTGGTAGTTCACAAGTAGCAAATGTTTTATTTCCTGTGACAATTTATATGGTATGGCTTCTGATAGGTCTGAACCTGACTCGGGAACCCATATTTCTTTAATCTTCGGCAAAATATATTCAATATTTTCTTCAGAAAGCTGCTTTTGTTGTAAAACTTGCAATATTTCTGGAATAACGTCTAAGGAATCCTTAGCGGAGTCATAATAGGGGAGCATTATCAGCAATTTATTAAACAGAAAATCAATAAAAGCATCCTCTGCATCTTTCGACAGACTACAACATATATAAATTTTGCAAAGCCATTTACTTAGTTCTGAAATGTCGTCTACACTTTTCAACAATTTTATTACGTATTTAGATTCTTCGTTCGGTATATCCTTTTTGTGATATTTGCAAAGTAGTTTGTATACTAGTCGTTTACCAAAAGACTTTTCTTCTGCTATTTTGAATAACTTTTTCAAAATACCTCCGTCGCCAGTTTTAAAATTGAATGCCAATTCAAGAATTTCAAAATAGCTTTCTTCTGGTAAATCCTCCGATGCCAGCATTTCGTTTATTCTACTAATGACTAAGGGTTCAATGTCATCAGTAGTTTTCAAAAATTTTAAATAGCAGATATACTGCCTGAATCTATTTTTATCGGCAAGAAACTCGGCAATTTCTTTCTTTGTATCCATGTTAAAATCTTTTTTCCCACTGAAAAACTTAATTATTTGCTCCTTTGAAAGATCTATTTTGTAATATGTATCCATATTATTCCTGCATGTCTCTGGAGCATCTAAAAGTTCAAAAATGGCGTGATCTTGTTCAGCAGATGCCAAATTGTCAAATGCCTGCTCCATTGGCAGATTATTTAACTCTTTAGTGAAAAAATTGGAGATTTTTTCACATTCGTCACAAATATCTTCGCGGATGAGATGAGGCAAAATTTTATTGACGAAGACATAAGACTTTCGCAGTTCTTCCAACCGAGGTCCAGTAATGCTACCAAAGGGAAGTAATTTCGAACGTAAGTTGTACAACAGTCTCAATTTAATGTTATTAGAACCCTTTTCCAACATTATATCAAACAGTTCATCCGGGAGTTTTTTAAATCTCTCTATATCGTATTCATTACCAGTACATTCAGTATACTCCAATATTTCGCAAAACATTTCGTTAGCCCTTCTGGAAGGCAAATTGCACTCTCCCATGCAACTTACAAGTAACGGATAATGATAATGACCAAAAATATCAAATGGGTCTCTCTCAAAGTAATCAAAAAAGTTTTCAAGGCTTTCCTGCCCTACTGAGGTCTCCATATTTTTGCTTTCCAAAAGTCCACAAATAAACAACAGAACGACCCTGTACTCTGGATTATATTTTTTTGTTTTAACAAAGTTTTCAATAGTTTTCTCATTTCCATCTTTCTCTGAACAATTAACAATGTACCAAGCGGCAAAAAATTCACATAAAGTCAAATGAACAAATTCGAATGTGGATTTTGATTTGTCAGCTTTGCGTACTGAAGTCCGATTGACGAAACTCAAATTATTTATATTCTCCCAAGAATCTTCTTTTAAACCAAAATCTTCAGTGCTAAAATCTAACGTTCCGGTTTCTAACCACTTTCGTGCTAGTCCACTAAGTGCATTGTCCATTTCACGCACTTTTCCATTTTCCACCAAGTTCCTTAATTTGAAGATTTGTGCATTTGCATCGTTCATTTTATGAAGATATTCTGTCCATAATTTGCAGAAAAGTGTTTCATACAATTTCGTCATTGTGAATTTTTCGATGCTTTGCACATCCTCCCAACAATACAAAAACATATCCAGAAGAATGGGAATCGTGGCCAAGTCATTCACTACAGTAGTTTCAATGCATTTTCTAATTTCATCATATTTTTCCAGTTTCTGAGTTTTTGTCAAAACTCCACGAATGAACTTCTTTATATTTAGGAAATTAAATCCAGTTACTTCATAAATTTGATAAAAATCTTGGAAATTAACAAAAGCAAACGGACGTGTGGTCACATTTACAAAAGTTACATTCGGCCAACGATAGAGTATGCATGTGTGGTTTGGGGCCCAGCATTAACTATTGAGTTACGGGAAACTGTAGAAAATGTTCAAAGAAGAGCGTTATCAATTATTAAGGGTACTAAAATACATTTAAGTGAATATGGGGACGAATGTGCTAAATTAAGTATAGAAACACTTGAAAATCGACGGTTTACTTTATTAAAAAAGTTCGGTGTACAACTACTTAACTCAAATCGGTTTAGGGAAATGTTACCTCCTTTTAATGTTAATCATAATGTAAACACTAGGAACAAAAATAAAGTACTGTTAAAACCCCTGAGCACAAAAATTAAAAAGAGGTATGAATGTTCAACTATACCGATAATTGTAAAAGTAATCAATGAAATGTATAAGAACGATGAACTAAATGACTATGACTATGAAACTTAGCTAGAGGTAGTACTAATATAATGTAAGCTGTCGAATCTGTAATCTGTTAACCTAATGTATTTTCCGATTGTAAATTCAGTTCCTGAACTGCCTATGATCCTTCATGAAATAAACATACATACATAACCTATTTTGATCGGCAAGTAAATTGGCAATGTCTCTTTTTATATCCCTGCTAAAATCTTTTTTCCCGATAGAAAACTTAAAAAACGTAATTATTTGCTCCTTCGAGAGGTCAATATTGTAATATTTACCAGTATTATTTTTTCCTGTATCAGGATTATCTAAAAGTTCGAAAATTACATGGTCTTTCATAGACGATGGCAATTTGTCAAATGCCTGTTCTAATGGCAAATTATTTAACTCCTTAGTGAAAAAATCTCCAATTGCTTCACATTCTTCACAACTCTCTTCGCGGATGAGGTGAGGCAAAATTTTATTGATGGAGGCACACAATTTTCGTAATCCTTTCAATCGTGGTCCATTAATAATAATTAATTTCGATCGTAAGTTGGACCACAATAAGAATTTAATGTTATTAGAACCCTTTTCCAAGAGTACATCAAAAAGTTCGTCCGGGAGTTTTTTAAGTCTCTCTATATTGTGTTCACTATATTCAGTATACTCCAATATTTCGCGAAACATTTCGTTAGCCCTTCTGGAAGGCAATTTGCACTCTCCCATACAACTTACAAGTAGCGGATAATGATAATGACCAAAAATATCAAATGGGTCACTCTCGAAGTAATCAAAAAAGTTTTCAAGACTTTCCAATCCTACCGAGGTCTCCACATTTTTACTTTCCAAAAGTCCACAAATAAACAACAGAACGACTCTGTACTCTGGATTATATTTTTTTGTTTTAACAAAGTTTTCAAGAGTTTCCTCATTTGCATCTTTCTCTGAACAATTAACAATGTACCAAGCCGCAAAAAATTCACAGAATGTCAAATGAACAAATTCGAATGTGGATTTTGATTTGTCAGCTTTGCGTACTGAAGTCCGATTGACAAAACTCAAATTATTTATATTCTCCCAAGAATCTTCTTTTAAACCAAAATCTTCAGTGCTAAAATCTAACGTTTCGGTTTCCAACCACTTTCGTGCTAGTCCACAAAGTGCATTGTTCATTTCACGCACTTTTCCATTTTCCACCAAGTTCCTTAATTTGAAGATTTGTGCATTTGCATCGTTCATTTTATGAAGATATTCTGTCCATAATTTGCAGAAAAGTGTTTCATACAATTTCGTCATTGTGAATTTTTCGATGCTTTGCACATCCTCCCAACAATACAAAAACATATCCAGAAGAATGGGAATCGTGGCCAAGTCATTGACTACAGTTGTTTCAATGCATTTCCGAATTTCATCATATTTTTCCAGTTTCTGGGTTTTTGTCAAAACTCCACGAATGAACTTCTTTATATTCAGAAAATTAAATCCAGTTACTTCATATATTTGATAAAAATCATCAAAATTAACAAATGCAAATGGACGTGTTGTCAGCAAAACACTTTTGTAGTTGTAAAACTTTTTAATGACATTTCTCACGGGAAGTTTCTTTAGAAGATCTTGTATCTCATCCCATCCGTCAAGGATAAAGAGAATATTCCGATTTTCGTTGTTTAAAAGTGATTCCCAATAATCATCCGGTTCTTCTGCCATCTCGAATAATCTTGCTAACAGTTTTTTCTGTCTAAAAACCAAGTCTTGATTTTCATCTTCCAGTATTTTCAAATATTGCTTCAGATTCCTCAATTGGATCCAAATTATGTCGTCAAAAAATGTGTTCCACATACCATTTACGTAGAATTCATAAACAATTTTCTTACAAATTGTAGTTTTTCCAGTCCCAGGGCTCCCATATATGAGAACCCTCTTGTTATAGTCAGAAAAGATTTCTTCAGGCCTAATAGGAACTACTGTTTCTAAATTAATTCTTCGCCCTGCAAGTTGATTGTCCCTTCTGTTGAAATTTGTGTTCAAGGCAGACCCCTTCACTTCATCCTTTTTTATTTGTACGCCTTGTAGATTAACGTAAAAGTCCTCAATGTCTAATGATACATCGGGATTGATGCTTTTTATAATACAATCCTCTTTATAAAAGTTATTCCACAGTTTATCACTTTTCTTTAGGCTCTTCATTTTCCTGTAAATCAAGTGTTAAGAAACTTTTAATTACCCTTGGCAAGAGTTAAGAAAAACTTTGTTACAATATATTTACTAATAAGGTAATAAAAATAAAGTAGCAATGAAATTGGAACCTCCTTCCACCGACCGACCCTACCCAATGGAACACCACGAAGTTTTGCTTAAGAGATTAATTGGCAAAAATTAAAAACATGTCATATCCATTCATCTTCCATTGATTGTAAGCATTAATTCAAACTTATTAATTCAATGAACTTTGTATAGCAAAATAACCCTAATATTAACATTATTCAATGAAAATAAAATAAGTATGTTATTTAATTTTTTAACAATTTTAACCTGGTTAATTAAGGCACATAGTAGGTAAGATTTCTGAGAATTCTTCTAAGAAGCCTCAAGGGTACACCATCAGATTTTAGAATCTGATATTTTCTCATTTAGTTCCCATTTCCACTTAACAATTTCAAATTAAAATAAATTGATATATTTTCACACTTTTAAGTCCATATAAAACTGTACAAAAGCAGTAAACAAGATTTACTTGTGATATAAAATCTATAATTTACTCACGATTATGGAAATTTTGTGAAAGTGTTAATCGTTATAAAAAGTAATTAACGTTGGCGTTGACCAATATTTACGGTTTCCATGTGAAAGCAAACTTGTTGCACATCAATTTCTATTCATCCTAAATTAACCCTTCCGCCGGTTCATGCAAATGTTTACACAATCCCAATGACATGTGTACAACACTCTTCCAGACTTTAGTTCGATCTTATTTTGGACTGTCGTTGGATTTTACAACATCTGCACTGCACCTTCTAACTCTAACAAAGCTGTCAATGACATTTAATGTATATAAATATATAAATATAGTATTATAATAGTTTAAATAGTGAATTTTAATGCAAGCTTTATGCTTCAATAAAACAGGAAAATTCGATCCTTTACATGTTACTTTTCTGGAGGTCCTCAATGGATAAAACCTTCACCACTATACTAAGTTTGAGACATTGTGTTGAAGGCATAAAAATTCCAAAATCGTTCACGACTACCGCCTGATATTGATGCAAACTCAAATAATGCATGAAATGCTGACATACATATTCCTCTCGTTACATAAAAAAGCCAACATGCAAATACTTTTATTATATCTTTTAATGCATTAAATGACCAAACAATTTTTCCTAAGAAAAACTCATGTAGGGTTAACTTAAATTTTCGGAAACTTCCAATAAACCTAATTTGAACTATTTGAAGTTCAATTAAATAGAAATAACAAAGCCAATTTTATTCCCCAAAATATACATAAGCTATTGCAAACCAAGAATTTGCTGAAGTACAATAATGTAACTGTAAACCAAAGATGTTTTTTTCCTTTCTACATTAAAAAATATGGACAGCTGAAAATATAGGACGTTTCAGTTTTAAATCAATTGACAATGTTCAGCAAGAAATAAAACCAAAATTACAAGACCAAAGAAAACAATTTCTGATATAAATGGTATTAACAAAATTCATAAAGTTCCGGGGTGCTTTAAGCTAACCCATCCCTCGGTGTAATTAATTATTCGAACCACCGTGGTATCAAAAGATTCAAGAGAACTGGAGCTTTTCATTTCATTCCACTCAGACTCCAGCTAATCTTTCCAACGCCAGCCACGTCTCCGTATTTAAACGGTATGGAAATTGTCAGATCCTGGTTCTCGTGGACAAAAGTCTTTCGTGCCCTACTAGCGCAGTGAATATGTTTGCAAATAATATTCTCCAGAGCTTGGTTAATTTGTGGCTGGGATGCTCCCTTCTTTTTCTCCCATTCTTCACTTACAGTGTAGCCTTTTATGACCATTCGTAAATAGCGATTTAAAAGATACAGATCATTCTCAAATTCCGGAAGTTCCTTCAGACGATTATTTCGAAAACTGATATCTCCATCGGTCTTACCAACCTCAAAGCTGCAAAGAATACGTTCACCTTTGAAATGTCTTTTGACAGGAGCTTTTGCAGGATACTGTGGCTGGAAAAGAACTTCCATGCGTGTATAATCCTTTCCCGCATTCCTTGAGGGAAATGCAAATACTGGGAGGAAGGCCATTTCAACCCGAGAAAGGGTTTCGGTGGCGTACTTCTCAAGAGTAGTTTTACTTTCAGCTTTCCAATATTTTGCTAGATTGTTGTATGGATTTGAGGGTTCTAAAACAATTGGCCTTTGTCTCTTGATATGGTCCATTATTGGATGATTCCGAAATTTGTGCTCTTTTTCAAATGGAATATTCACAACGTTGAAATTTTTTAAAAGTTGCAAAAATTCGATTAAGCAAGAAACATGAGTTTTCTGAACCGCTTGTTCGGCAGCGTAAACCATAACCAGTTCTATCAATGTCTTGGCTCCCGATATGTAGTCGTCAAAAAATAGGGACGCATACCAATATTTTGCCAGTCTGACCATGTCATTTACAAATCCATCTTTTTTCTTCATGAAACGAGTATGCGCTTCAGCCAAAGCGGAACTGTAAGCGTACCGATTTTCCCGTCTATTTTCTTTTATTTTATCCAGCGCTTTTTCTTGTAATGCGTCAATAAATGAATCCCCAGTAGTCGGGAACACTCCTGGGGAATTTCAAACCTTCGCGCTTCGCAGGAGAACCAAGGGAACTGGCGCGTGATTGGCTGTCTCACTCGACACAGGCCGCGGGGCCGTCGCAAGGATTAGTCTCACTAGGGGACTTGAGACTTTTGTCTCAAGCCAGACAGCGTCACATAGCCCTACTAGAAGCAAGGGCGTCTAATGCTTTGAACTTGAGACAAAAGTCTCAAGTCAAACAGGGACGCATTCCCCCAAATCTCATGTCTCACATATCAAGTTGTCTCGCAAGTTGAGACAGGCCTTGCCTAGCCGGCAAATTCAAACCCAAGGGCGTCTCATGCTTTGAAATTGAGACAAAAGTCTCAAGTCAAACAGGGACGCATTCCCCCAAATCTCATGTCTCACATATCAAGTTGTCTCGCAAGTTGAGACAGGCCTTGCCTAGCCGGCAAATTCAAACCCAAGGGCGTCTCATGCTTTGAAATTGAGACAAAAGTCTCAAGTCAAACAGGGACGCCTTACCCCAAATCTCATGTCTCATATCTCAAGTTGTGAGACAACTTGAGACAGGCCTTGCCTAGCCGGTAATTTTGAAATCAAGGACATCATTGAGGTACTATGCGAGACAAAAGTCTCACCTGAAACTGCATCAGCCAACCCAAAAATATGAGATTTTCTCAAATCCCACAGTCGAATCTGAGACGGACCTTGCTTAGCGGGAAAATTTTGAATTCAAAGCCATCAGCTGAGGCATTGTTTACATTATTTTCAAGTAAATACAAGCAAAACTACTCATAAGTTTTAGTTTAATCGCACGCCGCCTATGAAATTTGATAAGTTTTACTAACTGCAGCGGCAGTTTTGTTTAAAACCACATGATTTTCCCTACATTTCCTAAGCATTTCGCATAAAAATCGCATGAAACCAAGCAAATGCACACGAATGAGTTGCGATAGGAAAAGAAATGACAAGAAAAATCAAGCAAAATCAGAAAAATCAAACAAAAAACCAGACAAAAGTCAGACAAAACCAGAAAAAATGACGAAAATCCAACAAAATCCAATGAAACCAAGCCAAAACTGACGAAAACCAACGAACACTTTGCTGAATTCGACCAAATGCATCGATGAACACGCTCAATGTACGCTGAAACAGCTAATTCTAGTTCTTTAAGCGAAGCCGTCCAGTTGAGACAACTCCAAAGCATTCACGATGAGACAAGGAAGAAGCATGTATAGAGTTGAGACAACTCCAAAGCATTCAACGTGAGACAGGGCAGAGGCAACAGCGAACGATAGAATACTAGCTTCCCCTCTCTCGCAACAGACCCTCGGTAACTTGATACTTGCAGTGAAGGCCAAATCTAGGCAAGTGCATTTATTCAATACGCGTGTATTGTATAAAGCTACTGCATCTTCAACTGCACTGTACCTACCAGTCAAGAAGAGGGGAGCGTTCTATTTATAACTTTGCGTATCATATTACAGAAGGGGAAACAAGTGAACTGTAACCACCAACTTACATGCATAGTTACACTTACATGCAAGAAGTATTATTCAAATAATATTCCACACATTGCAAGCATTGTAATATTTACATTGAATTTCTGATGTTTGCGTTGTACAGAAGAGAAACAGTCGAAACGCATTATTCACCATTCGCTGCAGCAGCAACCTACAACCTATAAACTTGTGTTCCTTAAATGCAAAGGCGGATCCTTACACAGGAATGGTCTAGGTCTAAAATACATTCACCAATACTAAATAGATTATATAATTCCAATTACAATGTACACACATCACACCAAAACAATCCTGTGAGATGCAAAGATGATGATCTGACAAAATGCAGCATCGGGTAGCAATGGGATGTCGCAGCGCAGCATTGGAATGTATTGTATTATTTACTCCGTACTCCGTCACCGCAGCAACGGGTAGCAACGGTAGCAATTACTTGTATGTAGCTACACTGTACCATCACATTTCTGCACCGCAGCAACGCAGCATAGCGCAGCAATTCCCTTTGTATGCATAAGTACTTGTTGCAGCAACGGCAGCAAAGGCGCAGCGCAGCATCTGGCTGCTGTACCGCAGCATCGGGTAGCAATAGCTTTTGTATGCATAAATACTTGTTGCGGCAGCAAAGGCGCAGTGCAGCATCTGACTGCAGCATCGGGTAGCAATGGGATGTCGCAATGTCAAAGCACGCAAACAAATCGAAACTACATAAAATTATTAATATCTACATGACTTAATAGATTTCATTTCATTCGGTCTCTAGCCTTTGCAGAGTACGCAACCCAAAGCTAAATATGGATAAACCTATTCAAATCGATTATTTGAGAGACCTGGCACCAAAAACTACATGCCCAAAGATTCCCTACGCTGGACTTAAGTTATTTTTAGACGGTTGCCCGCCTTGCTGCGAATGCTTTACTCCTGAAGGAAGAGCCCGTATAGCAGCTCTAACTCTGAAATGTCCTATAATGCGGTTAATGGAATCTGGAATTGCTATCGACGGACGCTGCCCAGGCTACTGTGAATGCTTCACAGCCGAAGGAAAAGCTAAAATGATTGCATTGAAACTAAAAGTTACTAACAAGTCTAAAATAAATGACAAATGAATACTGAATAAATCAAAATGCTGAAATAAAACAACAATTAGTACATGGCCAAATCAATTTTATTGAGTTCAAAATTTATTTACAGACACATAAATCAACCATTTGCCCAGTTAAGCTCACAAAAGTAACTAGGACTTTGCTCTATAACATTGAAATGTTTACTACAACTTATTCATTGAAAGCAGTCAAGTAAAACACAAGACTGAATTCAATTTTCTAACTTGAATTTCTTCCACTTATTACCATCCACACTTTTCATTATAGGTTTATCAACTTTAGGTTGAACATCAATTGCTTTTGAGGAAACAGAACCTTCGAGTAGAGCGTGAACATGAGAGGAAAACAGTTCTTTAGGCAAAAAGTTCTCCTTCACTGCCTGCATAAAGTATTCTAGCCCAGGAAGCTTTGTTTCTTTAGCTTGATATGGTAGCAAGCGCTTTGTAGCAAAGGATACCAAGTCAATTATGTTTGAATTCTCAACAAGTTTTCCTTTATACACAAATTGACCATTTGGCTTCCAGTTTACGTCGGCAATAGACACAAGAGCTTGGAGAAGTCTTTTGCCTTTTACCTTCTGAGCAGGGCTAAGATACTTTAAAACCATTTCTACTCTATCATTCTGTTCTTGCTTGAAAGTTTCCTGCCTTTTACATAGCTTGTATTCATCCTCACTCACTACTCGATAGATCCTCGCCATTATTGCAGATACTTATTACACTCTGCTCAATAAACTTAGTTAAAATTGTAGCAAGCACATTTACAACGAACAAAATGTTTTTAAGGATAAACTTCTTAAGCTTAGTAAGAGTAAACTTAGCCTTATAAAATTTTTTAAGAATACTTTTATGTTTTTTCAGGCATTTCTTTTCATCAGCATCCAGATGTAGTTGCTCAATGTTTAACAGACACTCTGCAACTGCAGTGATCTGTTCTTTACTTGCCTTTATTATAAGCTTCTTTCTATTTGCTTTACTACTCAACACGAGCTTGTTTAAGAAAGATGTTTCCTCTCTAAGCCCCTCCATCATAATGGCCTAAAGACAAGCATGTCATCTGGAAAAAAGCTGCTACGAATCTTATATCTATCTGGAGTCTTCCTAGCAAAGTCGAATATAAGAAACCCATATCCATTTCTATTTACTTTATTATATGCATCCAAGATATAAGCAATATTCCCTGGCGCAATCTTTCTAGCTATATTACTTATAATAGTCTTATCGTAAGGAAAGTTTCCTACAACCAAATAGGTTGCGTTCCTAGTAATAGAAACTAGGTTTTTACAGAAGGCATTTTGTAGTAATATAATTACACCCCTATTAGCATGATGAACTTGTCGAGTGAAAACCTTTTTAATGTACGAGTTCAATGTAGTTTCAAACTCTTGCATGCAGTCATCATACACTACAATGCAGTTATCGCAAACCATTGTCTCCAAGTCTTCAATTGAGTTAGTGAATACAATTGAGTCGCTATACTTAGTGAACGCTGGCTGATACTCTGTGTAATAGTAAAAGACCTTTTCAACTGGCTTTGCTAATACTTCATCCCTTCTTCTCAATAACTCTAAGACAAATGTAGTTTTTCCAGCCATACTTGGTGCTGTAACTACCATACTAAAAGGAAAAGCCATATTTACATCAAGTTGATTATCCATATTAAAGAAAATTGAAGTTGAATATATTTCTTATATCTTTATGCCCGAAAGGAAGAGTGTCGATGCGATTAGGTAAAATGTACCTAGAAGCAGTGAAGGCGTGTAGAGTTAGTTTTGTGGTGGCTACTGTTAGTAAACGCAAATCTCTGCTCACAATGAACTTTGCTGTGTGTCTGAGTGGAGGACCGCCGAACAAGACTTCTTTATACATTCCATGTGTTAACCTTTTCAGAATAGGCCTAGCCACTCCCTTTCCCTTCTTTACTTCAGTCTCGTCGTCCAATAGTACACTATACTGCTTTACTTTCAGTGCACAGGCCTCCCTAATTCTCTTTCCCTTCTTCTCCAGCTTCCACTTGCCTGGCACGCTAGCATTTGCATCCGATTTCAATCTATAGTGAGGGCTACTCTCCTCCAAATCATGAAAATCAAAATGCTGCTTAATTTCCTCCAGCTCATCTGTCAAAGACTTCCCTGGCTTTAGCTCAATGCTAACCATAATGCTATCTGTATCCATCATACAAACTTTCAATCTATTATTAAACTGAGGAGTCAAAACATCGTAGTAAAATGAATACAATTCCAGACGAGCCAACTCAGTTATACAGAATCCAGTCGCATAAGGCTGCGTGAACTTTATAGAGTTTTGTTTGAACTGAAAGACACTCAAGTCTTCATGGATTGGCAAATGACTGTGATAGTTATGCCTAGCCAGATATCTCTCACAAGTTTCTGCATCAAAGCAAAGGCTAACATTTATGTCATTAACTTTATTCCTAAGGCAGTACCCATATATGGAATTCAGAATGATTTTATAATACAATCCCAAAATTTCACTTATAGCATTCTTTCTTAAATCGGAAACTTTAACTACATAGTCTCTCATATAAGCCGTTTCATTAAATTCGATTACTCTATGGTACTTTGTAATAACAATACCCTTAGAGCAGTAGAACCGCAAAAGTTTGTGATATGAAATGTAATTCTTCTTATCAAATAATGTAAGCAGCAATTTCTCAGCTGCATATGTGTTTCCTAATTTAGCTTCATGTAGCTGCCTAATCTGATAATCAGACAACTCCATTAAAGAAACTTTATATTTCTCTGGCATCATGGGGAAAAACGCGTGAGCAGTATGCAAAGCATCAGGATAGTCAACGTCGCATTCGATTATGTATCCTTTACCAAGAGAATCATCTATTTTATTTAAATCAAAAGAAGCCAACTCATATCCTTCTAATAATCTGAAACCTGAAATGGGCATTGGCTGCATCATAGCGCTTGGATACATTGCATTGCAGTCAGTAAACATAATTTCAGATTCGGGTTGCTCTGAATCATAACCATCTACACCTTTAAGATTAGTTTTCACAAGTCTAGTGGCAGCTTGAGTCACTCCACCTTTTAGCCCTCTAGTAAGCATTAAATACATTTCCATATCGGGAATGTAATCTATCTTTACCTTCGACAAATAAAGAAACGCCTGAAAAGAATAACCGCTAGATGTCATTGAGTAAGTAGGATCCAGAATAAGCTCTTTCATGCAGCTCTTTCTATAATCCAGATAAATATCAGCCAATAGAGTGACATCCAATTTTAAATAAAGTCTACAGTAATCTCTAAATGTTCGACAGCCTGTCTCACGCCAAACTTTCTGAGCATGTTCATATTCCTCATCCGTAATGGCAACGTTTTGCAAATCATTGTAGAATGCCTCTTTAGGTGGCAAAGCTGTAGCATTCCAAACACTCGGGCCGGTACAGTAGCTATAAGGAAATGGCTGCTTCCGGACTAGCAAAGGAAGTATATTTCCAAATTGAGAAAACACCTGTCGAGTACAACGGAACTTTTCAATAGAATCTCGTAGCAAACTTTCAGCCAACGCTCCTAGTCCACCCCTGAGATGCTGAATTGAATCTGTAATTCTCAGTTTATTATCAATCGTAATGCTAATAAAGTTCTCCTTAGTCTTAGCAAGGATTTCTACTCTGTCTGCATACTCAGGACCAAGTGCCTGTACTAACATTTTGAGATCGTACTTTTGTCCATTATGAAACATGCAGTAAAACTCCTTCTTAAACTTTATCTGCATGTTACAGTTATTACACAACGTGCAAATATATTGGCCAGCCTTGTAGGGGCGGCCAAGATATAGGCAATCTATATGCGAATGATGTTTAACTTTTCTATTGTTTTCCTCAAAATGCTGCTCACAAAACTGACAAACAATCGACCTGGCATGATCTTGAGCTTCTTCTTTAGTCATCTCATTCATAGGAGTATTTTTCTCAATCCTTTCCAAGTACTGATCCGTTTCAAAAAGAAGATCCTCAATCAATTGTTTAATAGGGTTCTCGTTATCATAGAGCCTAAGAACTTCCACTCTTTCATCAGAACATATAATGTAGGCATATGATGAAGGATCATGTAAATCAGTTTCTTGTTCATTAATCCTAGTCATGAACGCTTCTAAATCGGCAAGACAGATGTAGGGAACTGCCAATGTTTGTTTCAAATCGTGAAACTTAATACAACCTTCCTCGGGAAAAATAATTCTAGGTTTATTTACTAATCTGCATATCGCTTCATGCTCATCGAGAGACTTATAACTAATCTGACCTCCAGGCCGTTGAATACCGACGCTGATAAAAGATTTGTTTAGACAAAATCTGCATAAATCATACTGATTACTATTATTTCCTATGAAGGCCGAAAGATTTTCAATCAAAGCATAATGAAAGTTATCATCTTTTTCAAGTAGTAACAAATTTATATGTCTCTCTCTAGGAACATACTTTTGCTTTGTCAAAACAATAGGATATGCCACTTTGTCAAAGCCGTATATATTGACAGACAAATTATTCGCACGTTCAAAATGCGCAAAATCCTGAATTGCAACAGGAAATGAGAGCATGGTTATGTCCAAAGGTTTTCTTGGATCCTTCATAGGAGTGTGATAAGTATTAGGATTAGTTCTCCTTGTACTGTCACCACCAGCAGGATATAAATGTGCAAATACACAGTACAGAAAGCTGAAATCATTTTCGTTTTTTATATTAAGCAATGCTCGTTTGTTCATCAACTCTTTAGGTGTAGGAATATAACTTGCACCTCTCAACGGTTTGTATTTAGCAAAAGATATTTCAAAATATAAAATCTTTTCTATTCTCCACCCACTGCCATTCTGAGTAAAAGATTCCAAACAAGCCTCCTGCTGTAATAATGCAGCGTAGTAGATATTGGGAATAAAGTTAGCATGTATTAGTACCATGTTATAAGATCTAAAGTAGGCTACATTAGTGATTCCATCTCTCTCTAATCTCACCGCAGTTATAAATTCAACATACACTCCCCTGTTTTCTTGTAAAGTATGTAATACTAAGTTTGCCACTGAGGCTCGTAGGTTTTCAAAAAGTATACTTAATTCTACCGTACCTAAATCTCCTTCGGTTCTGTAAATAGAAAGTCGATTGTGGTGAGCGACAGCACGTAATACGAATGGACCTCCGTCAAACGCACCGCCAATCTGAATTCTAGGTAGTCGATTGCAGGGGTGATGTGCATGTCTATTCAGAAATATTTCTTCGCAGTGTGGACATTCATGAAATCGAAAAGTATGAGCCCTGAGTTGACTTCGACGTACACAGCGGTAGTCGCATCCTTGTACAGGACAAATAACCTAATAATCAAATATTCACAGAAATCAATTCATGCATAACAAAACCTACAATACCTTTTCTTTAATGTCAATCTAACAAACTTACATGATAGTTATCAGGGTTAAACCTTGGCTTCCGTCGAGGCATCTTGAAAGATGTGGAAGGGTTGAATGCAGACAACAAACTACCAAGCAGCATAATAAAAAAACAGACAGCTCCCTTGTAAGTACATCTGGAATATCAAAACCGCGGGAATCTAACCTTATGCAGTAAGGGTCACGGTTTCTCTTCCTAAATAACAAGCTTTGCTTATATTATAGTTATGTACCTACACTGTACTACTTGACTGCAGCAATGGGATGTCGCAGCCGCAGCAATGATTGTAATGTACCTACGCTGTACTGACTGACTGCAGCAATGGGATGTCGCAGCCGCAGGAATGATTGTAATGTACCTACGCTGTACTGACTGACTGCAGCAATGGGATGTCGCAGCCGCAGCAATGATTGTAATGTACCTACGCTGTACTGACTGACTGCAGCAATGGGATGTCGCAGCGCAGCAACTGAATGCTACACTGCAGCAAGCTTTTTGTATGTAAATACTCGGTGCTACAAATGCTTCAGTCTTATTTATGAAAATAAGTTTTCCAAGCATACAAAATTGAGTAGTTTCATGTTATTTATTTCAATCTCAACACAAACCTTTTTACAATTGCATCATTTCTTTTAGTATTAGCTGTAAATACTTTAAGTATATCATAGTAGGACATACCTTTAAACGTATGGTAAAGAAAGTATAAACAAAATTCTCCACACGTATTCGCAGAGTTACTTTGAAGTTGTCTGTCATTAACATTAATACAATAAGGAAGAATAATACCGTAGTACTGAGCACTTTTTCCAAGTGAATCAAAAAAGAAAAGGCGCCTAGGGGAAAAGGCCGCCACTGCAAGCCAATGCTTGCCCGGTTTCCCAGAGTCCTGCGAGTTGACAATATAGCAGCTTGGGTATACATATATATCAAGCATATCTCTAGGGATAACATCGCTGTATTTCAACTTCCATTTCTTATGTATAATACTTAACTTATCTTTTAACTCTAAAGTATTCATAGACTCGATTTTACTACTCTATTTACATCAATGTCAATGTAGGCCTGGTATTGAGCAAAAACAACAACTGTAATTGCTTGCGTCAGAGCCTTTTCAAAATCCAAATCGATCTTTAACCGCCCACGTCTTTCTGGTAAGAGGTCGTCTCCAGTACTAGCCGACACAAGTTCAAATACGTTGAAGAAATACCCATTGAGGTAATCCTTCATAGTCAGATTATTCCCCAAATCTCGATTACTAGCCGCGGTGAACAGACTCATGTAACCATTTAGATATTTCTTGTCTGCTATATTGAACTCCAGAGAACGGTATAGGGCAATCTCATTATCAACCGTCAAGGCAATCTTTTTCACATTGAAGTGTTGAAAGTTGAATGGGTTGAGAGACAGCTTTCCAGATATGGCATCGCTCTTAACCATCCCTATGACGATGAGCTGAGGCAACTGCCCCATAAAAAGATTGTCAGATGTTCCACTGGTAAGACCGCTGATGACGTTGAAGGTTTTGATTTCACATCTGTCATAGGTATATCTAGCTGCTTTCTTATTCAGCTCCATTTGAATACGATTAAACAAACTAAGAGACAGGGTATGCCTACGTACATAATAGTTAGCAGAAAGAATTTTTACAGTAAAGGGACAGACATTTGAACCTGCTGCTCTTTCTTCAGCACTCCAAAGTACAAAGTCGTCCGAATTACGAGTCAACTTTATTCGAACATCAACATTATTTATTATATATCTCTTCTGCTGAGCCAAATCCAAAAACAACGGGCCAATCATTTCCACAACTTGACTTCCGGCAATAGCAGATCTTCTCGCCACCATACCGGTATTAGTAGCAGTAAAGTCATCTCCTTTTGTGTCTTGATAATACATTACCGCCTGTGCAGCAGTTCCCTTATACGGAGCTCCATTGCCAAGTGTAGAATTAATATATGCTTTGAGAGCATAATTGTTAGAGAGTGTAGTCACTGGATAGTCATTCAATTGCAGATCGGCTGACTGAAACAGCGAATGCATAAAGTTATTTACAGTAGATACATCTGCGGTTTTTGGTAATGCAGCATCATCATGTTTAGTCACTTGAACCAATACACGTAGCAAACTATTTTCCAAGTCAATAAACGAAGAATTCCCCTCTATGTAGTATTGTAAGGAGGCAAAGCGTTCCTTAGTACTATTCTGAGGATATACTTCTTGAGTAGTTGAATATGTTACACCAACATCTGTTGCTGCTCGGGAGAATACATCCAATTCACTACGAATGGACATAGAGCTCCCCTCTGAAATCTCTACACTCATCTTGACGCGTTTTTCTTCTTCTTCCCTCCGCTCGACTTTGTTTTAGCTTGCTTCTTTTTCCCAAAGCCAAACTGATTTAGGGTAAGTGTTTGTTTCTTTTTCTTTTTGGCTGGCTTACTCTTTTTTACAGGAACTCGAGAAGAGGAAGAGCTTTGAGTTCTCTTCTTCGCCCCTCCAACTTGGCTAATGACACGATTGGTCTTTTTCTTTTTCTTTTGTACAACAGCTTTGCCAATGAAAGGAATAGTATAAGACTCTGGCTTCAAACCAAGACCTCCTCCTACTTGTACATCCATCCTTAAAACTTTTTCGGACGAATGTGAAGCGTTACGTAGGAAGGTTGGTGTGCTACTGGTAGCTCGAATAAGTCATCACTGAGTATTTGTATGCTTATTTTATTAAACTCGTTGGCCACGAGAGGGATATACTGTATAGTGGGGAAATCTATGCTAACATGTTTTCCATCACTGGGCACAGTATCAATAACTCCAAGTATAGGCATATATCGTGAACCGTAGTAGGTATTCTTTGTTATATCTGAAAGAATGAATGCACGCCTTGGGCCAAAGTAACTCCAGTCAACACTATGTATTGTGAACTGAGCCTTATTCTCAATTTCATACGTCAGATCCAGATTAATTTCCTTAATATCTCTCTTCGCTCCCAAGAAGAAAACTCCACTGCCGAAGAGTATAGCAATATTAGGAGAATGAATATAAACTGTCACATTTTCCTTGTCTGCGTCAATGTCAACAGCATTTTCACCCAAAAGAAATGCAACATCAGCAAAGGCTTTTATAGACTCCAAAGCGCGATTCATGTTCGATATGAGGGAAATCATATCAAACTCGCTGGGCTCTTCAACTTTAACTGTTCGCTTAGGAGGAGGAAATACTTGTTGAAATTTAAAGACATGAGTAGGAGATATGGAGACATACTTTGCATTGTCAATGTATCCTTCACTGAGATGCTCTCCTTTACTGAATATGTATTTTTTAGTAAATCCAAAAGCTTTAGCCAATAGTTGATCAATTACAAGGTTAGCGTCGTCCAAGTTAACTAGTTTGGTCTTTACTCCACTCTCACCTCCAACTTCTGATGTTTTCACGTTGACACCAACCTTTTTAAGCAAAGTTTCCAAGGAAACAATCAAATTATTGATTGATAAATGCTGACTTTGAGGTATGTGATGTGTGATAGTTGAACTCGTTCCAATTATAACTTCAATCTCATTATCATCTGGATATCTACCAAATATTTTCCTACGCGTCGGAGTGAACGATGCACGAACTAGTCCACATTCATAATGTTCATGAGGTAGCTTTATACTTTTGTATAATTCATTGGTAAAGTACCCTCCTCTATTCCCTAGAAACACTCTTTTGCACCTTCGGCTGTCGAGATGAAGAGTTATGCTTTCCATTGCTTACTAGTTGTAATCGTTTGATAAGTTCATTAAGTTCAGTTAGAGGAATAGTTGCTCCTCTCCCAATTATAGTTCCATCAGGTTCTCGAATATGAATATGAGATTCACTGGACCATATCTTATAGCCACACTTTAAACTGTAAAACCGCGGCATTAAGGAACAGGATAAATGTCACAATCAAAATATCGTCCAGGTAGAAAACGACCAAATTTGTCCATCAACATGTAACCATCCGGTGAATTGTAAAGTCGATAAACTGAATCTTCCTTACCATACAGTTTATCCTTCCGAAAAGAAACCCAGCTTACTTCTTTCAAAGTACAACGTCGCTCTACGTTAGAAATCTTACGTCTTTTCTTGATTATGCTTAATGCTTTCTTGATATCTTTAATGTCATCAACTTTGAATGATACCGTGCCACTACTATTGTGAATAAAAACTTTTTCAGTTTCAGTCAGAGCATTTGTAATTAGAACTTTAGCATCATTATTGAGAACTACAATTTCTGTTGTGGCCATAACGAAGTATTAAGTAGGAGTAAAGTGAGTAAGCTCAGGCTCGTAGAAACCTCCCTTCAATATTTCCAAAGGCAACTGCTTTCTAGGTATTCTTTTTCCACTCTTAGTCACTCTCGCCTCGCTAAACCTATGCACTGTTTCTTTCAATTCATAAGTCGGAGGCTGCGTATCCCGCACTTTACTTATGATATAAGGAGTATCTATAAAATTATATTCATACCCCTTTGTGAATAGATCCTTTCATCGAGATATAAGAACAATATCCCCTACTTTATACTTAGGGAGAATCTTAGGCTGCCGTACCAGATGTTCAAATGTGTTGCGCCATACCAGATGTTCATTGTCATCGTTGACGTCATTAGGGGCAAACTTTGTAGTACGATGCTTTGAGCTGTTATAACTATTTACCAGAGGCGGCAATACTTTTATATATTCCCTATTGCCTTTATGAGTCCAATACCGAGATAAACGGGCTAGGATCGTACGGTGGAAGCGCTCGATTACGCTGGCCTTTAACTCTGAGTAAACATGAATTAATTTAACTCCAATACTCTCCAAATACTTTTTCGTTCTTTTCCCAACGAATTCATTACCACGATCACTTAGTACAGTTCTCGGCTTTCCAAGAGCTTTAATGACTTTTTTCATTGCACTCGCAGCATCAGCCATTGTCTTTGTTTTTAATGGAACAATGTGAGCTTTCTTACTAAAAACATCAATAGCAGTAAGCAAATACTTGAAGCCCTTATTCTCCTTTGCATACTTCTTTAAATCTATCAGATCTATCTGTACTTGCTCATGACGGAAAGGAACCATAAACTTTCGTCTAGGAAACCTTTTGTTAGCAGGCTTGTGGAGCACATAAGGCTTTAGTTTGTGTAGCTCTTTTATAACAAGCTTCTTGTCTTTAAGGTTTCTGTTCCTTATGAATGATGCCGCCCCTGAAAAAGAGCCAGCAAATAGGGGATTGAGGTACTGACGCTTAATGTTAACTGCCATACTCGAGCGGCGAATGACAACTGCCACAGTCTTCGACAGAGCGCCGAACCTTATGCACTAGAAATATTTTCCTCTCAGTATGGATTCTTATCCAGAAGAAAATTTATACTTGTTCTTATACTGCATGACTCCTGAACAAGACAGCAACTGCCCTGGATGTTATGAATGTGACACATGCCACGAAAGATTTTGTAATGGAATTGAATTTGGAATGTGGTTAACATGTAGCAATTGCTTCTATGAATAGCAGCAATTCCAATCCATTACTACACATTAACAATTTAACATCTTTCATTGCTGCACTGCGACATTCTGTTGCTGCGCTGCGCCTTTGCTGCACTGCGACATCTCACTGCTGCGGTTGCTGCACTGCGACATTGAGCCAATTCGATGGTGCGCGATGCTACCGTTGCTGCATTTTGACATTTCTGCAGTTATTAGAGATGTATTCATAATAAGTATGCAAGACTATAAATAGAATGGTTGGACTAATTGAATTCTCTCAGAATACAGCAGGACATGTAATCAGCCTGTGGTACGCAGATGTAACTCACCCTCTATTGAAAAGAGAGTTTAAGTGCTGCTGCTCTCAAGCGAGTAGACTTGCCTGCATACAAAACATTATATGCTCAAATCATCTTTCTTCTACATTATACGTTACGCTCTACGAGTCAAGTGCTTCACTCCTAAGAATATATAACTATAAAGCAATATCAGCAGAAAGGAAACTGTTTGTTTACAATACCGGCAACCCTACTTGGAGATTACATTTCCAAACGCCAGATACACTGGCAAAGAGTTTTGATTTACTTTTACAGAATCATATACATAATAGTGAATATAGCATAGCAGTAATTGGAACCTGTTTAAAACAGATCTTGAGAGAAGACGCGGTGGCGAAGCGGAGAACGCTAAACAGTTGGGTTGAAAGGGAGTTAGAGCTTATGGACTTTAATAAACTACATATATAATGAATAAGCTAATACCTTGCAATGGCCCTGTAGTTAAGAACTACGTAACCCTAAAGAGCAGACTAGATAGTTTCAAAACTTGGCCCCTTAGCTTTGTAAAGACAGAAGATTTAGCTGAAGCTGGGTTTTAATACTGCGGCCCTAGTGACCGTGTTCAATGTTTCTACTGTGGAATGCCGCTTGTGCAGTGGGAGGTAGACGACTGCTTTTTTCTTGAACACGCCCTACACTGATTATGATGCCTGTGCGTATCTAACGGTAAACAAACATAAGATTAAAGACCGAAAGCCTCTCCCAATAGTTGAGAATGATAAGAATGTGTGTAAAGTGTGCAAATTGTTCGAGGCAAAATATGTATTGCTACCGTGTGCACATTTTGGATTCTGCCCCATTTGTGTGACGACTCAATCATCTTGTCCGTGTTGCAGGATGTCAATCTCGTCTATACTTAAAATATATACATAATCATGAACGTGAAAGACTTAGCCGTCCCTAAGGGCGGTATGAAACATCCAGCTTACGTCAACGAGAACACTAGAACAGACTCATTTGCCGTTTTAGAAAATATTATTAACAATTATGAGGAATATGCGAAAGAAGGATTTTTTATTACAGAAGAAGGTTTCATGTCATGCTTTTATTGCAACTTAACCTTTTTTAAACTTACAGACATTGACAAACGTTATGATCAACACCACAAATTGTGCGTATTTGCAAAGTGCTACCTTATAGACACTAAAGAGTTTGACGAACCGGTGAATCCGTGTATCATCTGTCATGTGAGAAATGTAAACTTTGTTTTAATACCGTGCAATCACATGTTATCATGCGAACAATGCATTTATAAGTTTAATACTTGCCCGACCTGTAGACGGATTGTCAAAACTGTTCGTCACGTCTTCATTTAAAGGTATCAATACTTTTTTCGCCATGGAAGGAATGTACGAGGAGGATATTTCGGTATCTTTCTCACATGAATAGGAGGTGACCAATTCCACTTCAGCTTAGCAATTTCTAATCCATTTTCATTCGTCTCATCGCATTTATCTTCCCCCTCCTTCGCTTTGAAACCTTGCAGGGCTTTGATGAAGTCTATGGATTTCCTAAATTAGTTAAATACTGAGAATTATACATATTGCACATTTAATGTAAAAGAGAGCTTAAGTACACTTACTGAGTACCGTAGAATAACCTACAGAACAAAGCATGTTGTTCTTGGCATCGCTTCAGATCCTCTTCAGCCTCCTCTGGTTTCTTTATTGAGTAGTGAAGATTATAGGCATAATCACCAATCTTCCAAAGAGGACTGTCATCCCAGAAAGCATCATGACATGGATGAGGGACTTCTCTTAGGTCAACGTCGAATGGGTCATAACCATCAATGGTAAAGTCATCAAAATCCTGTTGAATGCAGCCCACTTCATGACGCGGCAATGCTATTTCTAGTAAAGACTTGGTGAATTGATAATAGCATAACACGACAGGATCTTTTTCCAGAAAAGAATTCCACTGTAGTCGTATTTTATTGAGACAATTGATTAGTGGCGCATCTGGTTTAGGGTCATTGTACGTTCTTTCGCTTAAATAACACCTGCACTTATCGCTAATGACACAATCCACTGAGGAATCCTTATAGAAAGTTATTTTAAACACGTGGTTCTTTGAAAACTGTATTTCAGTTAGGATTACCATTGCACCCTCGTCCGTAGTCAACTACAAACTACTTGCACTTGTAAGTCACATCAACCCTTCGTAGTAAAGTTTCAGAGAATCCCATCTGGAACCTGAGTCAACTTTCAGCTTCCCTCCCGACAACACCATCCAAACACTACAAAATGTCTACAGTATACATTCAAAAGAGAATATTTATAAATCCTCTGGAGCTAAAGTGCGAGGACTGTAATTATCAATGGCTAAGTGTTCACCCACGTGAAGCCGTGTTGTGCCAATTAAGGGACAGCAATTACCTTTGTGAAAGCTGCCTAGGCGCACGAGAAGAGCGAGGTGAATGTGTGGTTGAAATGGCTGATCCAAGATCGCCATCTCCAGCCCTGGCCCGTGCGAGAGACGACGGAAGCCCCAAAGCACCGGACAGGTACGCATATTTGAGAAATCAGCTTTATCCAAGCACCCAGCCTGCTGGTATGGAGGGATGGGAAGCGTTGAGCTTTCACCACCAGCTGTAAGTAAATCCTGTAAACAATTCCTTTTGCACCTGCAGTTTAAGCAAACTATCCTAATTTGCAGAATAGCAGATGGCGTATACGATCCTGAGCTAACTTCCAGCCCATTCTATGTTTACGAAGCCGGTGACAGGTCTAAGGTGAGTATTTTCTCTATAAACGTGTGGCAAAACTAATCTTAACTTAGTAATATATTTTCATATTTGTATTGCAGACCCGGCCACTTCAATCTCCCAGTTTACCACAAACACCTGGGGCCGGTCCGTCTCGTCGAAGAGAACAGAGCGGCGAAGAGGAGGACTTTGTGAACTGCACTGTAGTTCCTGCTGTGTGCACCAAGAAGTATAAGGAGGACCTAGCCTGGGAACGCTACATTGAAGACGCAAATCAATTTTTTGGAACTATTGCACCTATAATTAATTGATTATCAAATGACAATCAATTCATACCTAACCCTTTTTATAGGAAGAAACTCTATATACTCCGACGACTCCTCCTGCAGGACCATCCAGCAAAAAACGAAGAGTCACGAAATGTTTTGATTTTTAAAATATGTAAAGACAGCCTCAAAATTTTTCCTACATGTCTGATTATCGAGATTATGGGTGTTTCAGCCAAAACATCGATGCATTTGGTCGATTTCAGCAAAGTTTTATATGAATTTGTCATAGTTTTTAAGATTTTCTAGTAATTTTTGTTTAGTTTTATAAGTTTACAAGCATACTATGTAGGTACATTGCGACATCCCATTGCTGCATTGCAGCATTGAGATTGTACATAGTACTTATACATACAAAGGGCTTGTAACACTGCAGCATCCCGCTGCTGCGTATAGGCAGTATTGCATAGATACATAACATAATCATTGCTGCGGCTGCTACCCGATGCTGCACTGCAGCAGATACACAGTAAAGCGTACTTATACATTACAATCATTGCTGCGGCTGCTACCTGATGCTGCGTTGCTGCATCAAAGCTTACGGTGTAGGTACATTTACTTTTCCTTATGTATATTCTATAATATTTTACCTGTAGCAACCTGTTCTATCATTTTATATCAATTTATTACATTTAATATCATTTAAATACTGTTTATACCATTTAATATCAATCATTTACTATATAACGTTAATAACTTTTACTAGCAAGTTTTACTATGTTTATATAACTTTGTTAGAATATTAATATAGATATAAGCATTCTCTATATGTAATGTCTTTAATATTAGTAAAATGTGTGTGTTATAAATAAACTTGGAGTAAAACGTAATTATTGCATCATCTTTTAATTCAAAACGTTCGGCTAATGCATAGTAAGCATCCCTGCGAACAGAAGCTTGTAGATAAAGAATGGAGTAGGGGAGAAGCATAGCAAGTGTTGAGTGAGGACTTACATATGTACATACTTAGCAGACTCGTTCACAACGTTAAGCATGGGAATGGAAGCTTAGCGGGAGGTAGAAGGGACGCCTGGCATAAAAAATATCAGAAGCGAAATGCAGTTGGAGGGAACGCATAGCTATAGTGCAGCAACCAGTGTTATGCATATAGCATACAATCTCAGGAATATGGGACGAAGGGACGCCCTGCTTAAGGAACAAGCCTTGGCTGTGCATCTTAAAGCATAGCATAGCGTGAATCTCTGCAGGGGAGTCCCCTCACGTAAAGCAGCAGTGCACGGAGAAGGGAGTGAGGGTAATGCTTGGTTAAGGCATGCCACAGTAAAAGAGTGGAGCGAAGGCTCTACACCGCATAGCATGTAGAAAAACTACAGGGGTTGCTGGGTTCAATAGGAAAATAGCATTGAGCAATGTTGGAGTGTGTGGTGGGTTGTGGGAGGCTTGGGAGGTGAACTCTACACGATGTGGAGTAGGCAAGCTTTGCCTAGTGTGGAAGACAAGCAGAGTGCAGAAGACAAGCAGAGCTGAGTAGAGTAGGGGAGCGAATGGTAGAAGACAGGGCGGAGCGAACAGCCAATG